>VUQH01043480.1:0-18392 GCA_015106775.1 Etroplus canarensis | reverse complement strand
TAAAAGCCTACCTGGATAGAAAAACGCACAATGGAACACTATCAGTCATGGATTGGCCTCCCCAGAGCCCAGACCTCAACATTACTGAAGCAGTGTGGGATCATGTTGACAGAGAACAGAAAAAAAGGCAGCCAACATCCAAAGAAGAGCTTTGGAATGTCCTTCAAGAAGCCTGGAGAGCTATTCCTGACGACGACTTAAAGAAGTGACAGAAATCTGGGTAGTGTTGTACAGACTTTTTTTCCCTCGTTCTGTATTTTTTATTAATGTTTGTAAATTTCAATAAATTTTTGCACTTAATTTGCACTTATCCTGTTTTTCCAGCAACATAAACAGAATTGAGGGCTGGATCAACACTTTTACACAGTCTTGTATATATACACTAGACTAGAAGAAAGGAGAAAGAAAAAAATGCTTTCACTCGAGAATCAAACCCCAGCCGGCTGGCTGTAAGACTTGTGACACCACAACCCAAGTAAGAGAAATTTGTCAGTCTTTTTCAGTCTCAGATATTCTTTAGTGTTCACAGGCGAAACGGCTAAAAATTGACCAAATTTCGGTTCCTGACAATGTATTGCCATTATAATCCCGTCAAAAGGCTGACATTCACATTGTGACCCCGGTGCGTTGCCGCTGCACTCACGATGTATTCCCGGTTGTGCCGATTGCACTGCCATTTTCAAACCGATTATCCGCCGATGAAAGATGTTTTATTGGCGGTTAACTGACATTGAACTGCCATTTATCACACTTAATTCCCGTTGCATTCCCGGCACAGTCCCGGTATTGCCAATAATAGCCGGTCAAAACGCCATGATCGGGTGCAATGATGCCTTCGCAATGATGACATCCCTTCTTCACTCGGCCCTTCCTCGTCCTGACTTTCCTCGTGGTGACATTGCGTAGATGTGTTGTGTTCAGGATCGCGTTCAGATTGTTAATGGTCGGGACTGAAAACGGCTCCTATTTATAGGGGAAATCCAAATGGCAACGCAGTCAGTTAACTGGCAACTGAACAGCAGCTGAACAGCATGTGTTTTGATTGGCCGGGAGCATGCCGGCACTAAACCTGCAGTTAAACGGCAATTAGACGGGGCCAACTGCCAGTGTTCCCGATTTGTGTTAACATAGTGGCAATTATGACACCAATGCATCGGCAGTGCGCAGGAGGTAAAGCAGGAACACCGGGAATAAAATGGTACACGACAGGAAAAATTTTAGGTGCCGTTTTGTATATCAACTACTGCATTCCCCTTGTACTTACGGACCATTCAATGCATCTCATCTCATCCCCATAAGATTCCCAGTTATGCCGTTTAAGTCCCGGAACATAAATAATTTTTTTTTAAATCAGCTAGTGTTTTTGAGAAGGGTGAAAAACACAAGCCAATCATCCCGATTATGCCGTTTCTTGCCTATTATTGGCGTTTCATTTACGGAACATTCCAGTCCACTGCAGATTGCTCAGGATTTTAGCTGTTTCCTTCCCATTTTATTAAAACAGCATCAATCAGCACCAGTGGAGTGGGGGCCTAAGTTTCCTAACTGGGGAACTCATTCCCCTGCAGTATGTTGAATAGGAACATATTTGCTAAGATACAGTATAGAAAGTGTTTTGGTAGCTTTGAACAAAGAGATTGCCACAACAGTCTCATGAAGGAAATTACTTTGAGTTCCTTGGGTACTTATATCGTTTTAGCCACGAAAGATGGATGAAAAATGCTATCAGTCACACTCTGCTATGACCTTTACAGTCATCTGCTGAACACCTTTGAGTGTTTAATGAAACAGATATAGTGATGGTTCTTTTTTCTGCCACCACACTAATGAATTTGTTTAATAAAGGCTGTAAAATATGCGGAGTATAGCACAGGGAATATTTTATAATACATGGCAGAGGGAGTGTTCTCTCATGCGAACAGAGAGTGCTTACAGTATTTTCTGAACAGCCCAACCACAACACACTGAAATGAGCCTCCAAAGTGTCGAGGTAAGGATTACCCACTTATTTTTAAAAAAATTGCTTAATAACTGGTTGCCAATACAATGCAATCAAACTGCATTTGAGCTTCTTTTGCGCATGAGAAGCATTTCTGGAATTCTTTTGGAAAGTTCTCCTCAAGCATCAGGTGTCCCGGTTGCTGAAACCTGGTTTAATCTGTCCAAAGATGTTTTTACAGAACTCTTCAGGCTCTTTCAGGTGTTTTCTGGTAAAGTCTAATCTGTTCTTCCTGTTCCTGAGTGGAACCAGTGGGTTGCAGCTTGTTTCTAAACCCTCTGTATTTACATTCATGACGGCGTCTCTTGATTGGAGACTCTGACGATGACACACCTACTTCCTGGAGAGTGTTCCTGACTTGGCTAGATGTTTTTCATAACCAAGGAAAGAATTCTGTGAGCATCCACTTTAGTTGTCTTCCGTTGTCTTCCAGGCTTTTGCTATCTTTTGATAGGTTTACATTGGTTTTTCACTCTAATGTTGGCCTCCCTCTCTTGCATCCCCCTTTCTCTCTACCTCAAATTACGAGTTCCAGTGAGGGACAAGCCATTACCTAGCCATGAAACTGTTTGCCAGTTATCTAACTACTTGTGAGCCTCTGAAACTGTGGACTGCAATTCCGAAACAGTTAATGGAATTTTTGAAAACACTGTTAAACCCCTTGAATAAAAGATGAAATCTGCGCTTCAATCACATCTTGATTGTCTGATTTAAAATCCACTGTGGAGTACAGAAGCAAAACTACAAAAAACATGTGCAACTGTACAAAAACTTATGACCCTCACTGTATATTAGGGGATTTTAACACATATGGAATATTTGCAGTGTATCACTTAGTGCTCTTGCTACAAGTTTAGATTGTGAGACAAAAACTGTACTTAGGTTACATGTAGAGTTTTCCAAAACTCTAAATTGCCATTGTCCAAATACTTATGAACCTAACTCTATCGTTACGAAAGACCCGACTGGGTTTCGCAGTCAGTATAACCAGATACACTGCATTGCTTCAGAAGATGCTTCAGTTAATTGTGCTGCAAAATGAAATCCCACTTGAAAAGATGAAGATAAACTGCTACAAAAGGTAAAACCTTGACTGTGTAATTCTTATCGTGCTAAAATTCCCCTTCAGATATCAGTGGTCAGTGTGTGTGTGCGTGTGTGTGTTTAAGAGAGAGAGTTGGCAAATGTGTAACTCTACAAAAGAATTGTGAAAGAGCTATCTGCTTTTGTGAAGAGGAGCAGTATGGCATGTTTCTCAGCATGAGAACCTTTGCTTTGATATTTAGTGAAAGCACTCGCAGGAGAACAGTACGGTCCACAGCCCTGCAAACATCATGTTCTCAAACAGATTTGAGATGACAGTAAGTGGACTGGATTAGTGTACTAACTGTGTATTTATATTAGTTTTAATTACATTAAATATAGTTCCACTGTGTAGCGCCCCCTCGTCTTTTAACAAACGTCCATAAACATCTGAGAACTGAGGAGACCAGCTGCTGGACCGTTGGGAGATGAATGTTGTCCCATTCTTGTCTGCTATAGGATTCCAGTTGCTCAGCAGTCCTGGGTCTTCTTTGTTGGTGAGAGGTCTGGACTGCATGTCATGACTGGCTCGTGGGTGTGCGGACCCAAATACAGGACTCTTAGTCAGCCAGAGTGCATTTAAAAAGGCTTTATTGCCAAACCACAAATACAAGTCCGGGTAAAGAGAACACGGAAGGAACGGTACAGCTGCGACACAGGGAAGGGGGAAGGCAGCTGCATCCAAAAGCACGCACTCTGGCACGGACCGGAACTCAGAGGAAGACTGAGACGGTGACTACGACGAGGACACGACAACGAGCAGACAAGAACGAGGGTAGAAATACACACACACAGGCGGACCAATAGACACAGGAGGGAGTGGTGCACAGCTGCAGACAATCACACACAGGAAGGGAAACAGAGGCAGGGGCTTCAAAATAAAACAGAAAATGGCAAGGACAGGGAGGCACACAGACACAGGTCATGACACTGCGGACAGGCCAGTCCAGCACGCGGACTCTTCTACTATGAAGCCATGCTGTTGGAATAGCTGCAGTATGTGGTTTAGCATTGTCTTGCTGAAATACGCAAGACGTGGTCTGGAGGGGAGCAGATGTTGCTGTAAAACCTGCACCTTTCAGCACTGATGGAGCCTTTCCACCTGTAAGGGGAGCTCTGGAGTGGTAGCCGGACCCCACAGTGATGCATCATCCTCTGCATGTGGTGGACGCTGGACGGACCTTAGCGGTTCCTTAGCTTTGACCACCTTGGTTGAGTGCTTTTATGTGGATTTTTTTATGTTTTTTGTTGATTTCTTGGTAAATAAATCATGGTCTTAATTTTTTACCTTTGCCCTCTGGTCATTACCTTTTAAGTTGCTCTCCAACCAATATTGTTTTAGAATTTTATCTTTTTGATGGATGATTTCATTTCTTTAGTCAAGTTTATTTCTACTGTACAGCACAACCTCAGTTGACCAAAATGCTTTACATGAGTTAAAAGGGAAACTAAACAATAAAAACTAATACATTTAAAATATTCGTAAATAAAATAAGTAAAATGATAAGAATAAATGTAAAATAAAAATAAAAGCTAGCGCTTTTTTAAGATACAGCTCCTTTTTTTTAACACGTCTGACGGGAACGTGTTCAGTGCTGACTGCAGACAGTAAAACTGTTACATTCATCTCCGTACAGAACGAGCCTATGCAAGCCCTGCACACGAGGTTAACAGCTCAGCGGTCACTTACTTGCAGCCGGCTTATCAGATTATGCTCCTGTTGCTTTCATTTTCCTTTTATATGCTTTGTAACAAGAATTGTGCCATGAACTCCTCTCTGTCAGAAGCTCCACTGCTTAACGCTAGAACCTCCAACACTTCAAACGACTTACAACAGCAGGGGCATTTTGACCCCGTCTTGAAAGGGCACCAGTAAGAGCAAATAAGTCATTTTTAAATAAGCGTGGTAGTTGATGCCATGTAATATTTCACAAAATACATACAACTGGAAAAAGAATTTAAGGTTAAGCTTTAGGGGGCTTATTAGTGTTACGACTGGCAGATTATTTTGTTACGGGTCATAAAAGTAAAATATTCTTCAGAATCTACTAAGAAAGGGTACAAGAAAGTGTTTAAGACATAAATAATGTAACCAATGTAGAGGACCATGATGGAAAATTAAGAAAAAGGTTTGGATAACGTGTGGTTTTATTTACTTATTAAGCAATTTCCCCCCCGGGATTAATAAAGGAGTCTGATTCTGATGACCTGCAGTAAAACAAAGTGCTCCCTGTGGAACAGATCATCTTCTGAATTTAGAATTCACCACACAGCTGCTGCAACAAAAAAACAAACCTACTCGGATTAGTTTGCCACGTCCGTACCCTGCTCGCTTCAGCTAAAGTTCCCCCGTCATCTGCTCTATACCACGTTACCACAGCTCAATATCCCATGTAATAATTATTCGTCTTTTATCTAACTATGGTGCCCTGTACATTCATCTGTCATCAATTCATGTTTATCAAGCTCGCTCCCATCCTTCATATCAGTGCGTGTAAACAATATGTGTTGCTAGGTAGCCAGGCACAAGGCGACTGTTGAACGCAGCATTTTAGATTGATTTCTACGGGAGTCAAAATGACCCACCTCAGTGGTCATGATTTTTTTATTATTATTATTATTATTATTATTATTATTATCCCAAACACTCCAAAATTCACTACATGATAAATAAACCATTTTCGGGAAAGTTGTAAGATCTGAGCTGGCGGGGTTTGATTTTAACAGAGTTGCGTGATTTTAAAAGGAGTCAAAATGACCCGTTGGTGGTTCTGATCGGGTCGGTAACACTGCTGACTCATCCAGTTAGTTCAGTTTAGCCCAAGGGATGAGTTTGATCTGTGGAATGTGTTAAACTCTTTCACTGGACAAGAATAAGGCCATGCAACTGGGCAGCTGTGGCTCATGAGGCAGAGCGGGTTGCCTTCCAACAGGAAGGTTGGTGGTTTGATCCCTGGCTTCTCCAGTCTATATGCTGGAGTGTCCTTGGGCGAAACGCTGAACCACAAATTGTTATTTAAATAAATGTGTGAATGAGGCTTATAGTAAAGAGAGCTCAGTTAGAGCAGAACATTTACCATGTCTGGCAGGTAGGAGTCTGAAAATGGGACATTTCACTCTGTTAAACTAGAAGGTTAGCAGTATTTCATTGGGTTGATGCTGGTTAACAGCACAGAATCTTTTCAGAGGTTCTGCTGAAATACATGTTGACACTTCAGTCAGTAGAAAAAAGCGGTCTTCTCTTTTCTCCCTCTCTGGACTCGTTTGTTCCTGCGTTAGTGCCTAAAACAAAGTGATCATTATTGTCCAACACGAAAGGAATTGTCAGACGCCAGACAAGACATTTTTCTTCCTTCACCTTGTCGTGGTTTCTTATGTGTCACTTGGGTTTTGTAAGCTTGATTTTAAAATGCATCATTTTTTTTTTTCTCCGCCAGCAAAACCTCCTGATCTGCATCAGCAGTTTTTTTTCCTCCCATTCTTGCCCTGTGCTGAGTCTGAACTCACTGGCATCCACACATTTTGGAGAGGCTCGGCTTTTCACACGAGGTGGGAGTTGTTTGCAAAAGATTAGGAAAATATTAATGTAGTGAAGAGAGCTGTGGAGAAGCCGGAGAAATGCATATTTGCATTATTACTTTTGACGGTTTGACTGTGGGGCCTGGAGATGATTTGAGAGGCACGGGTTGCTTGGCCCTCCCCGCCAACCTCTTTTCTTATCCTTTAGCATGGTAGCTTAAAATAACATC
This sequence comes from Etroplus canarensis, assembly GCA_015106775.1. NCBI lineage: Eukaryota > Metazoa > Chordata > Actinopteri > Cichliformes > Cichlidae > Etroplus > Etroplus canarensis. The sequence goes on along the minus strand of VUQH01043480.1, from coordinate 11,561 downwards.
TGAACTCCATAACGTCAGGTTGTTTCTGATTATGCAGCTTTTTTAGGACACTGAAACACATGACCCTTTGCTAATACATAATAGATAATCCCAACTTCTAATGGGAGCGAGAGCATGCTGTAATTTATTTGAAAAGCGGGGAGAGGCAGAGCGCTTCCTTTCAAATGCACCACATGATTGTTCCTAATAACAGTCAAATGGAGTTATAATTGCTCACAGGAGTAAGAAGTCCCTTATAGAACAGCCTTATTTTGAGCAAGAGGACTTGATTTAGACATTAATCTTTGTGTCTGGCACTTTTTTGTGGATGTCCACATGGGCACCTTTTCTACTTACCATGTAACCTGTGATCAACCAAATCTAATTGGTTAGATGTTACTCATTTGTGTTTGTAGTGACTGAATTTTAACTGAAGACTCTAAAGTCCTAAATGTGTCTCTAGTGTTGTAGAATATTTTACGAACTAATGTTTTTATTATTCCAGATCAGCTGCTCCCTTTTATTCTCCTCAAGGGGGCACCACAGCAGATAAATCTGTAATTTGGCAGAGGTTTTACACCGAATGCCCTTCCTGATGTAACTCTCCATGGTGAGAGGGGCTTGTGTCCCCACCTAGAATCAAACCAGGGACCTTTTGCTTGTAAGGTAAATGTGTAAACCGCTACACTACAGGGACGCTGTTGTGTGCGGTGTTGCTCTTCTGCCAGTGTGAACCTCCCAGACTGATTGGTTAATTGACCTGAGTTGTAATAAGATGGAAGGCTGAGGGAGCCAATCTGCAGCCAGGAGGCTGTCAACCAATCAGTGGCTGAAATGATGAGCTATAGGTGGGACACATAATTATGGCCTGCAGAAGGTGCCGAGAGAGCGTACAGGAGGGAAGCACAGTGTCCCTACAAGCAAAAGGTCCCAGGTTTGACTCCAGGTGTGTACATAAGTCCACCTTACGATGGAGGGTCATAATAGGAAGGGCATCGGGTGTAAAACAGCTACCAAATTACCAGTGTGCTGTGGTGATCCCAGCCAAAGGTACATTACAGGAGGGAAGCATAGACGAGGAGCCGTTTCAAAGGTCACTGGGTGGAGGCTGGAGAACCGTCACTTCCTGTGTGGCAGCTACACTACACTACAGTTTCTGGCAGAGGGGACTGGGGGCTCTATCAGGGGGGGAGCCTCTGTTTTGAGGAAGAGCTGCCCGCTGGTTGTGGACTTGGATGCTAACAAGAAAGCAGCGGCTTTGGAAGTACACCTATGGGACGGAGCTACTGGGATGTACAATATTATCTGGCTTGACAAACCCTAAAACCTCAGTCAGAGATAACAGGTATCATGAAAGTAGCCATCAGCTTTCTTTGGCTTTCTGCTTCAGGATCTGCAGAAACTGGGGATAAGCTCTGGCCCGATGAGCCTTGTAGACTCGGGTGTAAAAGCCCACGGACTTTTAGGATCTGTGTGTTCACATAAAAGGGGCGTGTTACGGTTATTTGACTCTTTTTCTGCACAAAATGGGTCAACTGAGCACATCTACTCCAATTAGAGGCCTTATCAGAGGAGTAGATGTTAGCAAGAGGGCAATGCAGCAGAAAATCTTAGATCTTGGGAACCATATACATTTCTTTAAATAAATAAATAGATAGATAAATAAAGGAAAAGTTATTTTTACCGAACCTTTTTCTGCCAGTCTGTCCTTGGGCATGTCACACTGATCCCCCCTGTAGGACCAGAATGAACCCTTCTAACAATTTAAACTGGAGTTTCTACGCTCTCTAGGTGGTGTTACTAAGGACTCAGTGAACCAGAAGGTTACCACATCTGCATCACGCAATTTCTAATTTTCTAATAAATAATGAATCAGACCACAACAGAACTACAATAATGTAACCAGGCAGCTCCTTTGTTGTAATTAATAGCCAGAAATATCACAATACTCATAGCTAACATTTACAAAAGTTCAATTTTCAGGCCTCAGGAATGTTTCTTCACTGCCACATGTCTGAAGTTACACCACTTCAAATCACAACTAGTGCAATCCTGCTACATTTCTTCTTACTGCTTAACTAATGCCCCTGAAGTCCTGCTCCAGGAGAGGTGAGTGTAGCAGCATCCCGCTGCACCCTGCAACACTTCATGAAGCACATCAAACTACACTCACTGCCTTCCCTCTGGTAAGCTCACCAAGCTTATCCATATTACTGTCCAAATGCCTCACATCTACCACGATGACAACTGCAACACCAACCAGTCTGACACTCTTTTCTTGTCCATCTGGCACTTCGAGGATTACAGGCCTCGCTCCAAACAGTAGAACTGTCAGCGCCATCACCTGGTGAAGATTATCTGTTGCCAAGATGGTAAAGTGAAGAACAACCATTTGTAGACTTTTAAAACTTCACTTTCCAAGATTTGCAGAGCAAAAAGTAGTCATTCTGCCGTGCATAAATCCCTGTGAGCAAGAAAAATCATCTTTATTAGATGACAAAGTCCTAAAATTAAAAAGAAATTAATAAAACTAGCATGAGCTGCTGCAAAAGGCTCCTACTCAGCACGGTTCTGAGAAAAACATGTGGGGGGATTAGGGAAGAAAGCTGCAGGATGATAACAATTGTGATCATGGCTTTCTGACAACATAAAAAATTTATTTGGATGTTTTCACCTAATTTCATGCTTTTATTACAAGCAGTATGCTTATCATCATCATTACAGTCAGTTTTCTAAAGAATATAAGTAAATTCAGCACCTTTTCCAATGAGTAACTGTTTTATTCTCTGAATGACCTCTGCTGCTTGAGAGTCAAAAGAAGCAACACTTGCAGGTCGGACACAAAAGGTCAGCCCTTCTACCCACCAGTCATGCCTTCTTTTTAGCTGCCAACAGACTGGCTTCTGAAGTGTGAGAGGGACATAATGACAGAGTTGAACACTACGCACTAATACTGCACCAACAGCTCAGTCGCTAGTCACCGAATAAGCTGCGAGGGGAGAATTGAACCTCTGTAACTAATATTTTATTCTGCTGCCTTGGGCAGATGAACATGTACATCAGCGAGTATGATCTGTGCCTTTAGGCAAATATCAGGAACTGGGAAGATCTTTAAGCCTGGCATTGACAGTAGATGAGTAAGGTGATGGGTGTCAAATATTGAAGGTTTGCTGCAACAGGGAGAAGCTGGAGTAGAGAGCAAGAAAAACTGTGACTGAGAAAGCAAGACGGTGTATTTCCTTTAATACTTAAATCACACTTAAAATCCTTATTGGCTGACATTCAAAGAACAAATGTTGCATGCTCCAAAATGAGCTAAAAACAGAACTGTGAGGTAAAATACAATTAAAATTCACCTTTGTTCACCAGCACCATTATTTGGCACCTTTTTAAACTACGTTGAAAGTGCATGGTTAGCATTTAAATAATAGAATAAGCCAAAATATACTTTTATATTTCATATTTTCTTCATATTTGCTTTTTTGTTACAAAATAGAAAAACATTGCACAACTCCTGCAGCTCCTGAATTTGATTTATAGTTGACTTCTGTTGTATTGTGTTCACACTAACCTCTAAGAATGAGCATTTAGCAGTAAACAATGACCTCTGACCTTAGTGCATACTATCACTAATGTAAAGGCTAAGACAGCATACAGGGTTGGTACTACTGCATAAGGACTAGACAGGGACTCGCCTCTGCCTTAAACCTGACCGTGTGACTTTGATCTTTGACCCCCACAATCTCGTAAATGTTATCAGACCTTCTACCCAACATCAGTATCAACCACACAACGTTTGGAGATCCAGCCAACAAGTCAGCTCCTGCAGTGGTAAAAGTTTGACCTTTGTTGGTCTTTGATTGAGTGTAACCCTGAACTACAGCTGAGTCTGAACTTTTTCTGCATTTCATGTCAGAACTCCCTGTGTTTTATTTTTTCATTCTCAGAAAGTCTGAATATTTCACGTTTTATATGAAAATAAGCAGATTTTAATTGCGCCCTCAGAGTTTTGTCTCCATTCTTTGACAAAGACGTGTTTCCCTGAGTGGACGGAGGCCGCTGTGGACGGGTCAGGAAAACATGTTTAACACAGAAAGAAGCTGCTTATTTTCTGTGCCCGACTGTCATTGTTGTTCAGACCTGTTTTGTGTTTTGAACAGGAACTTGATAAAGCCAAAGAATTTATGCTTGATGACCTTGAAGACGAAGGCCTTCTAATCTCATCAAAATCGTGTAAAAATATTATCACAATAACGTAATAAAGTATTTTTTCTCCTTAAACCTCACCACATGCTCACCATAGTGTGGTCACATTATATGACAAATGTACTTTTTTTAAAAATCGACATCCAGCTACTACAAGCATGACTCAGTGTCACACATTCACATCACTCAGGGACAATGATTGTGATCGCTTAGCCTTACCTGAGTTCCTCCTATTAGGTTGACATTTTTATTACAGAGAGACGTGTCAGCTATTGAACGGCGTGCTGTGAAAGAAGAAGACCGTGGATCTAAACGGCGGAGCTGGTCATCCGCTAACCGCAGGCTTTGCAGTTTGATCACCAGGAACTCACGCTGAAGCCCCAAATTGAGCTTAATGGTCAAACCAGAGCTGGCGGTTGCTCGTTGTCGTCAGATTGTGAGAATCGCTCCGTGAGCCTTTGCATTAACACTAGAACCACCAGGCGGTCCATCCAGAAACAGCAGCAGCAGCAATGGGGTATTTTTTCAGATAAGTTTGGTTGTTCATTTTCATCTAATAATTCTAATTACAAGACTGGACAAAATAAGTAAGTTTTAGGAGGGTTATTTGTGTTACAAATGACTGAGATTATTTCATTACATCCATTGACAAACACAGGCTACAACAACACTGTGACTAACACAGATATTAATCATTTAACCAACGCAGAAGAAGAACGTCACGGGAAAGTTAAACTAATCTTTAACGGTGTGGTATTAACATGCAGTAAAATAACAGAGCACTGTGCAGACTGAGCACATGATCTCCTGCTTTTTAAAATTCACCATTAGACCATCCACCTGTGTCTGTCATCCGCCCGTGCACGCTGCTCCACCTGCAGTCTGCAGCCCTTCGTCTCCTCAGCTCCGCTCCTCAGATCCAGAACCCCCTCCGGTCCAATTTCGCTCTTTACTTTTACTCATCGGTTTAGTTTTCCACACCTCTGCTCTGGTCGGCTAAGGTGCCCCCGCTGCCCTGCACAGCCATCAGCCCGCCCAGTGCGCCGCCGCTCAGCATCCCTACATATTCATCTGTCAGTGTTAGCCAGCTAGTATAGCAGTCTTCATATTAAAATATGTGTAAACACTACGTGTTGCTAGGCAGCCAGTGGCTGCTGAACACAGCATTTTACAGTGGTTTCTATGAGTCAAAATGATCCCCTCAGCAGTTTGAGGTATAAATGGTTGTAGTTTTTTTTTTCTTTGTGTCCAACACACCCCAAAATTCACTATATGATGAAGAAACCCATTTTAGGAAAAATGAGCAGATGTGACTGGGTGCATACACCCAACTTTCATGTAATCATAACGCTTTTTTTCCCCCGTCTGACTTTCCTTCTAGCTTTGTCCACAAAAATCTTTTTAAGTCATACATTTCTTTGATGAGAACATCACTGAATGGATGTTAAAGCGCTTTACAGTGGTCATCACATTTTGATATAAGGTAAGGAGGGCCCAGGAAAAGTCCTTACGCTTGCATGTGGACGGTTACAAGGACATCTGGGATACAGAGGCAGTCGAATGTTAAATGAAAACTGTAAATGGACAAAGCTGCTGGCGTGGCTGTAGATTTTTGGCCTTCAACCACAAAGAACGTTACGTCAGTGTAAAAACTTTGCACAATAAAAACTGTAGATACAGAAGATAATGGGGGAGACCTTGAACAGCCATTGTGATATGGTCACTAAACCTACAGAAGGTTCAAGGGTTTATCTTTTCTGTGCTGAAGCATTTAGTGTGTGTGTGTGTCTGTGTTTGTGTGTGTGTGTGTGTGTGTGTGTGTGTGTGTGTGTGTGTGTGTGTGTGTGTGTGTGTGTGTGTGTGTGTGTGGGAAAGACAAAAACCTGTTCCACAGTAAATCTGTTATCCCCACAGATGGTTCCTGATGAGCCACAGGCAACACAGATTTTCCAACAACAGCCAAAAAAACAGTCAAGGACAGTCACACACACGCACACACACACACACACACACACACACACACGCACACATCGTACTGCTTGTCATTAGGAGTTAGAGTAGTGTTTGAGTTGCTGGTTAACCACTGTTTACTGTGATAAATGTTCTCACATCTAAATACAAACAATGCCACGATCTCCCAACTGTCATTACACGCGTCTCAGTCTATAAATTTTGTAAAATGTCTCACTTTGAGGATTTGAAACATTTTCAGTGATCTTGTGTCTGCTCATATTTTCCACAGCGTCTGCGGAACTGAGGTGGTGTTTTCTCGTGTAAATGACTGCGTCACTCCTTGGATCTGGAGGTGATCCTGCTCCACTGGGTCACTGCAGACGCCTCACCCATCCGTCCGTCAGGCTCCCGCTCCCTCCTTCCCTTATTCATGAGCAAGACCAGGTGATACTTGAACTCCTCCACTCGGTGAGCAATTTGCTCCCCACCCTTTCCCGGCTCAAACCACTGCCTCAGATTTGAAGGTGTGAATTCTCGGCTGCCGGAGGCCACGGCTCGACGAGGCCAACAGAACCACATCGTCTGCAAAAAAAAAAGCAGAGACGAGATCCTGAGACTGCTGAACAGGTCACCCTCCACGCTCCACCCCTTTGCTGACTGTCCAGAACGATTACGAACAGAACTGGTGACAAATGGCAGCCCTGGTGTAGTCCAACACCCAACAGGAATGGGCCAGCCAAGCGAACCAAGCTCTCACAGCGGTTGTAGAGGGACCGGATATGCTGTAGCATGAATGGGGAAAACTGGGCATAGACACTGAATATGTACTTTTGACCTGACTGTAGCTGGGCTTCGTAACATGGGAGTCTACAGCGTGTGACTCAGTTCTGGAGCACACCTTAAGGGGCCATTTAGACCCGATGATCCTGCTGTTTCCTCGTTGTTTTCTTTTCAGTCCTGCCGGTTGCTGTTTGGTTAGCGTTCAGGTAAATCTGGCACCACAGAGTGGTACCAGCATATTTTTAGTACTTTTGACCTCTTGCCGTTGGAACCTTCTGTAGCAGCTCCTGCTTGTGAAGCTGCCGACTGACAGACGGCAGGTTTAGAGGTGACTGTGTGAAACCCAGAGCCGTGAGTCAGACATGAGGGCAACAGTTCACGGTAATGAATCAGTTTCTTGCAAGAAAAAAAATTACACGGTTAGAATTTATGGCAAATTTATGGCATTTGTGGTTACCAGTAGTTCGACATAAAAATAGAGTAGAGTTGCATGTTGCTACTTGATTTACAGTAATTTAATGTCTCTACAACAGTAATATACTATTCCAGATTTTACGGTCTATTACTGTTGCCATTTGACAGTTTTTTTACCGTAATTTTATAGACATTTTTTTTTACCGCCTGTTAATTTGAGCAGGTCAAAATTTCCAAATGCTCCAATTTTCCAGTGAAGACAGCCACAGTAAACTTTTGAGCCTCGCTCACTTTTGTCATTAGTGACAGAGAGACATGGAAGTAGGTAGCTTCAGGTTCAGTGATTGACAGGTGCTGTGACAGTGTCAAACCAATCAGCGTGTGATTGACAGCAGCAGAGGGTGTTGTGTTCTTCTGCAGGATGGAGGGATGGATGGAGGGCAGACAGCCGCGCTGACAGGCTGACTGAGATTTTCAGTGGAGCGAATGAGATGGAGAGTAAAACAGAAAGAGAAAGGAAAGGCCCAGACAGAGAGATGAAGAGAAAGATCGCGGTTTCACCTCTGCTCTGTTGTCCCTCTGTGTGAAGGATCATTTGCTGCTGTCATCTCTGCTGACGTGCTCCGTCATGTCAGGCGGCTGCAGCCGTCACTGGCTGGGAAAACCAGCAGTGCCTCACATACTGCACCAGACTTACTGTCTGACACAATCACGCTGTATCGCATGAACGTCTGCCTTAGCCCTGAACTTAATGAGGGCTCACAGAGCACCCCCCCCCCGTCTCAGCAGCAGTCGTGCTGCTGGTTTGTTTCCAAGCAAACTTGTCTCTCTTTTCTCATGGCACAAAATGAAGCTTTTAGATGGAGGAGATAAGGCTGCTTGACCAGCTGACACAAACCAAAACCAAACCCCAAATTAAAACACTGACTGAGGATAAAACTGGAACGCAGGTGGGAAAAAAGGATTCTGAGCAACTTCCCTATTATTTATACATGCATTGTGCACTATAAATTATTCACGCCAAATTATATGATTCATGATTCTGTATGATCATAGAGGAAAAAATGCCTTTTATGCTATATAGACAAAAGTATTAGATGATCTCACATTCAACCCAAAGGAGCTTTTCTGACCTCCCATTCTAAATCCAGAGGCATTAATATGGAGTTGGTCCCTTTGCTGCTAGAACAGCTTCCACTCTTCTGGGAAGGCTTTCTACAAGGTGTTGGAGTGTGTCTGTGGGAATTTTTGTCCATTTGTGAGGTCAGACACTAATGTTGGATGTGAGGGTCTGGATCACAAGCTCTGTTCTAGTTCATCCCAAAGGTGTTGGATGGGGTTGAGGTCAGGGCTCTGTGTGGGCCAGTCAAGTTCTTCCACACCAAACCCATCCAGCCATGGCTTTATGGAGTTTTCAGTCATGCTGGAACAGAAAAGGACCTTCCCCAAACTTCCCTCAAAGTTGGAAGCATAGAATTAGATTAGATTAGATTAGATTACTTTATTGTCATTTCAACTACATATAGTAGTTGTCCATCATGTCCTGTTAAGCTAAAGCATTAAAATTTAAGTTAAGACATTATTAATCCCACACTGGGGAAATTAGTTAATATAGCAGCTCCACAGAAGCACACTGTGGAGACTCCTAACGGGAGCAGCTGAAAGAAGAAGAAGATGATGAAGCAAAAGTTAAAAATTTACCACTACAGGAGCTGACTTGTTTGCTGGATCTCTTCCAAACTGTGTGTGGTTAATACCTATGATGTGTGGAAGATCTGATAACATTTACGAGAGTGTGGGCTCAGAGGTCAAGGTCACACAGGGTCAGATTTAAGGCGGAGGCATAACAGCCATGTTCTAGGCATTTCATTGTGCATTTGAGTTAACACAATCAGCTAGAAGTGCACTTGGAGAACACAAGCCTCTGCCACTGCCAAAGCTCTGTTCTTGTCCTGTTTTACAATTTTAAAGAAAATTATTTTCTCCAAAATTCCATCTGTTCCTCATTTGCTGATGCTTATTCAAGCGATTGGTAGGGAAACTCACCTCAGCTTCAAAAGAATAAGAATACCTGTACATCACATAATATGCATACATGTGCACAGACACTGGTAGGTGTTCTTTCATGCTGGAATCGACCTCCAACAGATTCAGGTTCAGCCTGACTCAAGCTGTGCAGTATGTGTCACTGAATTAATTAAACTGAGATGGGTAGAATATAATTAATCTGCCATATTATCTATTTGTCATGACTGAAATATGCTGTATAATTAAAGATGGAAAAAGCTCCCCTGCTGTTTTTCTAGTATTTTTCCTCCTTTGTCTCTATCTGTCCTCATTTCCTCCCTCCTGTCACTCTGTTCTGTGTGACATTTAAGAGTCAGGAAGGAAAGGCTGCTAATGAATCTGTGGGGAGTAGCTGGTCAGATGGCAGAGGGTGGAGTTGCAGCACACAGTTGCAGATAGAAAGCACCAGTTTTTTAACCACCAGATGGACTTAAATCACACCTGAGTATCCAATCAACCGGTGGATCCTCTGCACTGTGGGACGTGCACCAGGCTACCACCTGTCAGGTACCACACATGTTCATGATGAGTGATTCAAAAAAGGAGCAGTAATGTGAAGGCAGAGCCAGCTGGAGAAACATCACTACATATGTCCAGTGCAGAAAGGGTGGTGGGTGTCATTTTTAAAGTGAGCAACAGTTTTTCAGGTTTTCTGAAGGTCTTTCAATTCACTTCAGTTCACTTCACTTTTATTTATAAAGCACCCATTCGCAACAAAAGTCTCCTCAAGCTGCTTCACACTGTAAGATAAAGATCCTACAATATTAGAGAGAAAACTCCAACAGTCAGACCATCCCCTATGAGCAGCACTTGGTGACTGTGGGAAGGAAGAACTCCCTTTAAACAGGAAGAGACGGGGGGGCAGCCATCTGCCCCGACCGGTTGGGGGTGAGAGGAGAGAGAGAAATGAGAGCAAAGAGAGACACAGACTATCAAAGTGTTTGTTTGGACATTGGCTAATTTTTTTTACTCATCTTCAGTCCAGTCCTTGTGCCTGACCATTTTCACATTCATTTTGTTTGTTAGGAGATTTAACACCGATCTATGAATCATTCAAAAGGCTCATAACACAAGGGATGAACCAGTGTTGTGTCGACACATAACAGACAACTCAGCAAAGAACCCATTTTAAATTGGATTTTAGGCTTTTTGTTTTTAGCAGCCAGTCATGAAAACATTTCACCACTTCTTAAGTTGAATGTACAAAACATGCCAAAGATAACACACTCTGACAAGTATAAAATAGTATCATTGCACCAATAAGGTGATTCCCAAAGAGCTTATAGCTCAAAACTTGACATGGTGTTTAATGTGTGCCAGAGGTGGAGGTAGTTCTTTGTTTTGATATATTGTTTATGGCATTTTTTTAATAATTATTAGTGATTTTAGTTGTTTTACATGCATTTTAGTTCTATCTGCATGCGTTGATTTTGAAAATCTTTTACTTCCACTTTCCACCATTTGATAATGAGCTACACCTGGGGGGCTGCGTTTAAAAAGGGGAAGCACAGCTGACCAAGATGGACTGCAAGATGGATTTTGATCATTTGTGTTTTTAGTATGTTTATAATTATGCATGTTTTTAGTAGCTTTACGTTTTGTTTTATAGTATACGCATGGCTTTTTTTTTTTTAGCTGCATACTTTTATTTTGAAAATCTCTCACTTCCCAGTCACATCTTATAAGAAGCTACACCTGTGGGTCATCCTTTAAAAAGATGAGGCACGGCCGAGCAAGAGAGACGGGAGCCAAAATCCTCGGCAAGGAAGGTACAGAACACAGCAGGGCCAGGCCGGACCGGACCAGGCTGGGCCGAGCCGAGGAGAGGACTCTGCAGCAAGCGGCGGGCAGCACCTGGGGGCAGCACCTGGGGGCAGCACCTGGGGGCAGCACCTGGGGGCAGCACCTGGGGGCAGCAGAGGGAAGAACTCTGGTGTCTACATGTGAAACAGCCAGCAGTGCACAGGGATGGTCCAGCCAGGAGGCTGCAGAGATCGCGGTAGAACCCGGTGAGAAGAACTGAGGAGAAGGAGAGCAGTGTGCCACGGAGGCAAGTTCAGAGCACGTAAAGTTTAAGACTTCTGCCCTCCCCAGTGAGAAAGACCCTCCCCTTCCTGTTGTATTTGTGTATTGCCACAGGAAGAGACCAGCGACTGCCGTGG
>VUQH01043477.1:0-10901 GCA_015106775.1 Etroplus canarensis | reverse complement strand
GCACACATAGCTTAGCATTTAAAGGGACTTTGGTATTAAACATTTCCAACAAACATTGTATAACATCCTTCCAGAAGTTTGGACTGGATGCAATGTTACTAAGTGTGGCACATACTAGAGCAGTTTTCTTTAGCGGCAAGAAAGAAAATTATGGACATACAATGTTAAATCTAACAATAGACTGATAAAAAAAAAACACAACAACAATCGGAAACCTTATACCTCCATGAAGGCTTCAAAGTTCCCTCCATATTGTCCATGAATTGAGTTCCAAAATCTGGAAGCATGTCTGGATCTGGATTAGTATGTGATATTATACTGAGAGCATCAAGGCAATATTTCCAAATAGTTGTAACTTTACTTTGATTTTTTTTTCTGACATACTACATGAAATGTCAGATTCTGCTATAATTGTAACTATAACAGTTAGCCATGGTGCGAGGAGAGTGGAACCAATATGCGGACTCCAGGAAGCCAAGAGAGTAAACTAAAGAAGGGCTTTCCCTTTGCCAAAAAGGTTCTTACTGTATAAAGTCCAAAAGCAGGAGATCCAGGTACAAAAAACAAAAGGAACTGAGAAACACACACCAAACAACATGGATGACACAACAAGGAGAAAGAGAAAGGCGGAGGTATGACTACACAAAAACTAGCGAGACAAGTGGTGACAACAATCAAGGGCAGGAAGTAAAACTAAACACAACGTAAACACAAAGTAAAACAGGAAACAGAATACTACACAGAGAACATGACACAGGACTGAACTGATGAAAGACAGGAATGCAATAATATAAAACAAGGCAAAACTCCAATATACATAACTAAACCAAAGAAACACTATAGATCATAAATACTAAGGATTACCAAAAACCCTGAAAGAACTCAAAATATCCAAAATGAAACTACAACACACAAGATCATGACAACAACTTACATAACTGAAGAACCCTTCAAAAAGTCTCCAGATCCAGGTTCTGCAAAGAGGAATGGGCGATACTGCCCAAAGATAAGTGTGCCAAGTTTGTGGCATCATATTCAAGAAGACTTGAGGCTGTAATTGCTGCCAAAGGTGCATCAACAAAGTATTGAGCAAAGGCTGTGAATACTTACGTACATGTGATTTCTTTTTTCACATTGTCATTATGGGGTGTTGTGCATTGAATTTTGAGGGAAAGAATGGATTTGATCCGTTGTGGAATAAGGCTGTAACACAATAAAATGTTGAAAAAGTGAAGCGCTGTGACTACTTTCCAGATGCACTGTAGTGAAGGAGGACATGCAGAGGGTTGGTGTGAGGGAAGAGGATGCAAGGGATAGGGTGAGATGGAGGCAGATGATCCACTGTGGTGACTCCTAATGAGAGCAGTGAATGAAGAAGGAGAAGAAGAAGAAGAAGAAGAAGAAGAAGAAGAAGTGATTTTAAGCTTGGTATCGTAAGAGAATGCCACCATTGCAACACATCAGTTTGTGAAATTGTGTCCTCCTAGATATTCCAAAATCAGCTTAAGTGGAAGTGTTTAGGAATCACAGTAACTCAGTTACAAAGCAGCAGACTACACAAAGTTAAAAAACTCAGTTGCTGAGTGCTGAGGTGCATAATGAGTAAAAATCACCAGCACTCTAATTACTCAATAACTGCAGAGTTTTCAACCTCTTCTGGCATTAACATCAGCACAAAAACTGCACCCAGAGCTTCATGGCATGGGTTTCCATTGCCAAGCAGCTGCATACAAGCATAATGCCAGTTGTTGACTAGAGTGGTGTAAAGTACACTTTGAGCCAGCTTTCTTTGGATTGTGTGAAACACACAAGATTAAGAATAAAATCTGGACATCATACAGAGCCAAGAGAGAAAACAGGAAGACCATAATAACTAGCCTTTAAGGAAGACTTTGAGATCCTCCACCAGTGTAGCAGTACTTAACTACTCTGCATCCTGCATTTGAGGTGTTAATGACTGTTAACCTGTTGCTCTGTGTCTGTGTTCATAATTGGCATACTTTTTGGCAGTTTTACATGTTATGTCTGATTTTCAGTCTATTTATAATAGATGTGTGTTGTTGTGTGAGATTCATGCATCAGAATCCAGGACAGTTGTCATGGGGACCAGACCGATGGTGAAACAACAGTTGATTGTACTGAGTGTTACTGGCACGAAAAAGTAGCACTGTTCCTTTGTGTCTTCTCTCCTTTATACCATCACTCCTTGTTTGTACCCCCCTCTTTTTCTCTCTCCTCTCCTGTCCTCCCTTGTGTTTTCTCTCCTTTATTTTGCCCCTTGTCTCCCCCATATCCTCCCCTCTCTCTACTTCCTTGCATTCCCGTTCTCTGTAAATCTATATGCAATCATCCTACTGCAGCAGCCTAATTTAAATGTGGAACAAATGTTGTGACAGACTAAAGCTGGATAGAAGTCCTTATCCGCAGAGTGAGAACTGAATTATCCTGCTTGAGTGAGCTGCTGACACACACATATTGAGAGGAAGAGAGTGAAGAGAGAGAGGGGGCATGAGTCTCCACTGAATTAAACCAACCTTTCTGTCTGTCTACTAGTAACCCTGGAAGCCAGTAATTCCTTAATTCCACTGTGGAGAGACATTTATATATATTTTTTCACTTAAATTTGTAAAGTTTCATCTTTATTTGGTGACACCTGTGAAAGAAAACTTCAATAGTTATTCCAGAAATTTAGGCTGACCCATCCATAGAGTTGGAAAGCTTTGAAGGGAAGAAGAAAAAGGCTTAATGAATTGGAATCATTACTTCATTTTGGAATTTATATCGTAAACAAAGCATTTATTGCATTAGTCGAACAGTGCCTGTAACTCCTTTCTTCAGAATCCATGTTAGAGGACTTGTGTCCACCATTTTTTCAACTATAGTCTAACAAGTTTGCCCACTTTATGCAGAAATTGGCTACTGCCACTGAAGGGTGACAAGCACATACACATTGCTTCCTTTTTATCAGATGCTGGAACAGGTTTGTCGTGCTTTTCTTCATCATTTTTCATCATTCTTGGTTTAAATAGCTTTTACAAACATACATAGCAGGGTCGCCTCTGTGCAGACCCTAAACATTTCCAAAACACTGAAGTTATATGACTACCTGTATTTCTTCTGTCTTGTTTCAGCATCCTTAGCTGTTGCTGACATTTTCATGTGTGCTTCACAAATAAAAATCACAAATGCAGGCATCTTCTAGGAAACAGCAACAGCTTACATTACTGTCATGACTGCAGGGAAATATTTCTTTTCTCAATGTTAGTGCTGTTGTTTGTGACAGTCAGAGAAGTCATATATATCTTTCGTGATTTAGGCACATTAATCACTTTTTAGAAAAAACAAAGGCACATTAAATAACTTGAAATGTGAATGTCTCTCAGCAGAGAAACTAAGCCATTATTGACTATAACTCCAACCTTAAGGCTAGGTAATCATAATATGTAATTTTTTGTTTTTTATTAAATTGGTCTCCCAAGTCTTGCAGTTGTGCTATTACCAAAGTCTCTCTGAAGGGAAGTTTTGCCACTAGGTAAAGCAATTTTTGTAGTACCCTCTGTTTTGGGGCTAGTATGACCAACCTCGATCTAAGTCAGTGGTTCTCAAACTTTATTTGGCATGCCCCACTTCAGAAGCCAAAGGAAGTTCATGCCCCACACCACACAATTTTTTTAATCACTAACAATAACAAAAAAGGATCCACGCTGAATTTTAATTGAATAAAGGTGCAAATCACCAGTACAATAACATCAGTGAATTCTTGTTGGTTTTTTCTTTATATCAGCTCAACTTAGTTTCACTTTGTATTTTTTACCTGGTGGTGGTTCCATTCCCCACCAGTGGGGGCTGCCCAACAAGCAAAGGTGGTGAGAAAAATGGAATAACAAGTTATGTTTTAATTAGGAATCTTACCTTTCTCTTAGGGTACCAAGACATCATCTTGAAAATGCAGGAACAATTCACAAACTTAAGTGATGACAGTTAAACTGAGACTGCAACAGAAGGAACGACAACCCAGTTTGCCTCTTGTTTAATTTTGTTTTTATTTTTTACTGTAGTTGTACAGACATTGTAAGTAATCAGGTAATTCTTGGGTCTTATTTACAGCTTTTCTATATTTTCGTCCTAATAATGCAAACCAGTTTCTCAAAAAAAGTTATAAAATTAATAACCTCCCAAAAAAGATGATTTTGCACCAAAATGGGTCCCAGCAAAGCTTGCTCTAATTGTTCACTGCAGACAAAACAGTTGTTTATCAGAGACTCTGTGTTGTTGCAATCCAAAGTGTTTTTATTTTGGGTCATTCAGCCTGGATGATCCAGATTGCTGCTGTTACAATAACAACACATCAATGTTTAATAGTCTGCAATGCAGAGATAACGCCTCTGATAGTCACACTGAAATCACTCTCTCTCTCCCTCCCTGTGTGTGTGTGAGTGTGTGTGCGTGCATACGAGTGTGTGAGTGAGTGAGTGAGTGAGAGAGAGAGAGAGAGAGAGAGAGAGAGAGTTTGCATGTCAGTGAGAAACAGAGAAAGATAGGGAGTGTGAGGGATACCACTGAGGTATTTGTCGTAAATGCATTCAAGTATAACCATAAAAGTCAGTTTCCATTAATATTTTTTACTTTCACAATCATCCTCAAAGTTAGACTGTTATTTTTGGTCATCCCTGAACGGCGTGCCAATCCTGTTTCATAACAATTTGAATTATTCCGCCAACAGGGACAATGATAAGAAAGCTGATATTGCCGCCAAGTCCTCAAAGAGCAGAGTACAGAAGACAAAACATGAAACATTCAGCAGAATTTGGCAACTGCTTTTTGAGAGTAAATAAATCAATTAGATATACAGTGCCTGGAATAAAATACATTTTCCATTGCTGTGGGCCCATTTTCTGGTTCAGAGCTGCTGGTGCCGTTATGAAAAGGAGCTTATTTGTGTAGAAAAACAAAAACAGTAATCATCACCAAAGTTTAACAATAAATTAGATATCATCACAATGAATGCCTAGAAATCTCATTTGGACCACAGCACATGGCACTTTATTACACCAGTACACATCAGCAAGTCCAGAAGATATTACTTAACATTTACTACATTGGGTTAACAATAATCTGAAAAATAATATGATCACCTCACAAAGTTGACATGGCAGTTTTAGCCAGGGGTAAACTGAAACCATAATCCATGCCTCAAATTTGATTCCATACCAGGTGCTAATTATGAGTGATATTGTTGTTTGTGTTACTACAGTTAAGTCCGTACATTTTTGGACTAGGACATATTTTTATATCATTCCCCTCTGTAAACCACCGCAATGCACTTCAAATGAAACAGTCAACAAAAGAACTGCTTTAACTGTTTAGGAATTATGGCTTTTTTTAATGTATGTACCTTCAGCTGTTCCCTTGTATTCTCTCTGAGGGGTCTCCACAGTGGATTAATCTGCATTGGTAATTTGGTAGAGGTTTTATGCGAGATGCCCTTTCTGACACAACCCTCCAAGTTTAGAGAGGCTTGTGTCACTACCCGGAATCACATGAGGGACCTTTCACTTGTAGGGCATATACAGTATATAAAGCAAGGCAAGTAAAAATAGCCCAGGTGTCATAGTGAATAAAGTTGTAAAGTTTGATGGCTGCAGGTAGGAATGATTTCCTGTGGAGTTCTGTGGTGCATCGTGGTGGAATAATAAATCTGCTGCTGTTGAATGTGCTCCTGTGCCTGTCCAGCACAGCATGGAGAGGATGTGAACGACTGTCCAATATTGTCCTCAAATTAGACAGCATCTTCCTCTTTGCCACCACTTCCAGAGTCCAGCTCCACACCCACAACATTACTGGCCTTGCAGATAAGTTTGTGGAGTCTGTTGGTGTCCGCTACTCCAATCTGCTGCTCCAGCACGCTACAGCATAGAGGATGGCACTGGCTACCACAGACTCATAAAACATCCTGAGCATTGTCCAGCACATATTGAAGGACCTGAGTCATCTCAGAAAATAGAGGCAGCTCTGGCCCTTCTTGTAGATGGCTTCTGTGTGTTTAGTGAAGTCTAGTTTATTGTCAATGTGAATACCCAGATATTTGTAGTCCTTCACCATCTTCACACAGACACCATGGATGGAAACAGGGGCCATTGCTGCTGTGGTCTTTCTCATGTCGACAACCAGTTTCTTTGTTTGAGATGCTCTGCTAGGGCTTTACTGCAGCCGCCTTCAGATGTTACTTGTTTGTGGGTCTCTCTGCCTTCAGTTTTGTCTTCAGTAACTGAAAAAGCTGCTCTACTGGGTTATAATCTGGTGAATGACTTCACCATTGAAAATATTCCTTTTCTTTGTTGAATCTGAGCATAGAGTATATCCCTTTACACTTCAGATTTCATCCTGCTACTTCTATCAGCAACTAATTAGTGACCCAGTTCTACTGGCAGCCATGCATGCCCATGCCATAACAATACCTCCACCATGTTTGACAGATGACGTGTTATACTTCAGATCACGAACTGTTCCTTTCGTTCTCCATACTTTTCTCTTCCCATTGATTTTTGAACAAATTCATCTTGGTTGCAGGATATTTTTTCCAGTACTGTGCAGGCTGTTTTAGATGGTTTCTGGTAAAATCTAAGCTTGCCTTCTGGTTCATAAGCATAACCAGTGGCTTGTACCTTGTTGTAAACCCTCTGTCTTTGCATTCATGGAAGACTCTCTTGATTTTAGCCTTTGACATTGATATACCTCCTCAAGAGACTCGACTTGGCTAGATGTTGTGAAGGGATTTTCTTAATGAAGAAACAAATTCTGCGACCATCCGATTTAGTTGTCTTCTGTGGTCTTTCAGGTTGCGAAGTGTGGAGGGGTGTGTTTGTAGCTTACCTACAGGGTGAGTGGTGGAGCAATGTGGTGTAGAGAGTAGTGTCAGGTGGGATGATTGGCAGCACTGGCTAACCTCTCCCTATTCAGTGCTGGTGCCGGTGTTTAATTTAAATAATGCTTTAAAAAGCTCAAATAACTGCCTGGAGGCATTGCAAAATGGCAACAGCAGGTCTTTGGCCCCCTACTGTTGCTGGTGTGTATGTGCAAGCACATGAAATGCAGTTATGTTATTTTGACACCTAAGTTGTGTTTACAAGATTATTCCAAATTCTGTGGCTGATGTTACTTTACTGTTGTATGCCCTAAGGCGCATACACACAAACACACACAGGTGACTGTTGCTTTATGCCATGTTGTTCTCCCCAGGGCAACCATACTCTGTCTCACACACACAGGACACATACATACATACAGACACACACACACACACCATCCACATCTCCTTTCCTCACATAACTGACAGACAGTATCTGTTATCTTCTTGTACATGTATCACTATGTATCCCAGTGGCGTTCAGCATTTTGGTAGCACATTTACAAAAAGTAACAAGATTCTCAAGCAAACTGAATTGACCCAAATTTGTTTAACTCAGAGGAGAAAAAAATAAGCTCATTAGATTTAATTTAGACACTTGGTGTTTATGTGGACTATTTCAAAACAAAAATGTAAACTTTGTATCTTAATGTGGAATATTCACTCTCTGGAAGATGGCACAGACTCATAATTCAAGCTAAACCACATCTAAATTTTTGTTTGTTTTCACCGCTTGCTTTTTGTTCCACCTCTTGGGCCATTGATTGTATCTTTGACATCTCCCTTTTGCCAGTCAGTTGATTTTTATTATATCTTCTCTTATTTGTTCGTGTGCTTGTGTATGTGACCATGACTAACAGGTCACTGCTGTTCAGCACTGCAGCCAATCCCTTTAGGTCCTTGTTTCTGCTGCTTGTTTAGCGACCTTGACAGCTTTTTCCTGTCCCTCTGAGTCGCACTATTCCCACTCTTTGTTCCTGCTCTTTCTCACATGCCTCTTTAATGCCATATTCTCTTCTTTTCCCTCTTTTCTTCTGATCTCCTCTCTTTTATTCTAGTCCTAGCCTTTCCTCTCATATTTGCTACAAATTTAGCAACCTCGAGAGGGTTTTTCAATCCCTCTCGTTCAAATCTTTCCCTCTCATTCGCCATTCCCCCTTTTCCTTCTTCTGTCATCATTTGTTTCTCTGTATTCAGTCAGAGTGATAGATATTGTTTAACAACAAACTCAATACACTGTCCAGCGGATTGTGTCAGCATTGAATGAATGTTGACAGTTACCCTGCAGGTTGATGTCAGATGAAAAATTAACCATACACAAAGACATTTGGTTATGACTGAATCTGCCAAGAAATGTGCAGTTCTTTAGGTTTGGGATCTAGTTCTGATTATATACATTGTTAATTTTATTGGTGGTTTTATTTACAATATGGATTTAATCCACCAGAGCAAATAAGAAGCTTCAGTCAATCTTTTCAGTGCCATTCTCCACACAGATTTTGACATTACTGCTAAGCAAGCTTCAGCTATAGAATTAATGTGGTGGTCCGTGTAATGATGACAGTAATGTACATGTTGAAATTATTCACCTGTTGGCTTAATATTTTTAAAGCCAAATAATATCACTAAATACTGTCGATATAGTTATCATTTTTGTCATGGAATGAATTATTTCTATAGTTATTTCTAAGTCTTCTGCAGTGGTTACCCTTTGTTTGTTCAGCCAAGGTTACACTGATTGTTTTTGTCTTTTATGAGATGAACACAGACTGTTTCATCCATTGCACCTGCAGCTACACATTTCCTACAGTGTTATGTTTGATTTTGTTATTATGAGAAAAGACAGTATTAAGGCTGCAGTGACTGAGTTTTATTCCTTGTGAGTGTTGTAACTCCCACTTGGAAATAAACTCTGAAATCACTTCAAACATCGTCTAGTTTAAGATCAGCATGAGCCAGCAAACTCTTTGACTTGCCTCCTCCCCTTCATCTCTCTCCTCCCCCATGCCCTCTCCGTCCCTCCTTGCTCCAACCTCCCCACATCCCTTTTCTCTAATTTTCTCCTCTCTTTCTATTTGTACCTCTTTTCTTCCCCTTCTTCCTCCGTCTCGGTGTCTCCTGCCTTTCTTCTCACTTACTCGCTCTTCCTCTGCCTCTCCCCTCCTCTTTCTCTCACTCTTCTCCTAATCCCTCCTCTCCACCCTAATTTAAACTCTTTGAAGCCTTCAATAAGGCTCCATAATAAGCTTCTCCCTCTCCAGGCAAGGCAAGGGAGCAGCCTCCCAGTTGCCTTCTGCCTCTCTGTGAGTGGAGGCATGTTTGTGTGTGTGTGTTCTCTGTTTATTAGCATTTCTGCTTGTGAGCTTTCATGCCTGTGTTTGTGGATGTAACGTATAAGCATGTGTGTGCACACTTGTGTCTGTGACAGAGAGAGTAGTGTGAAGCTAAACGCTGAGCAGAGAGCCCTGAGGGGAACAGAGGAGCATATTGTGAGACAGATCAAAATAGGACTCAACTGCAGATTAAACTGTGTAAGTAGGTTATTGATGCTAAATGTTCTGCAAAAGCTAGAATTCCGTTATAAATTAATGAACAGAAATTAATCAAATTAAAATGCATTCAAGAAAACAAATAATCAAACAAGAAAAGTATAAAATTGAATTTGGGGTTGTGCCATTTTCATTTATTCTCACTAACTATCATAACTGATTTCATGCAAGGTATCAGACAAATTGTATTCATTGTATCAGTTTACTAAAAGTGTTTCTAATTTGAGCAATCTGGAACAGTTTTTCACTGAAGACATTGCTGTACTTTTGTCTAGCTTTCCCTGACACTACCATGCTTTACCATTTGGATGGTATTTCAAAGGCAGAACCTGGTTTCCCCTACCACACATGACACAAATGACACAGGATTAAGGCCAAAGAATTTAATTTTGGTTTGATCAGAATAAATGGGCTTTCAAGTGCCTTTCACTAATAGACGGGTGTCCTTCTACCCTTTCTGCCATAAGGTCTGCAGCAGTGAAATGATGCAGTGATTGTTAGCTTATTATAACTGAGGCTGAACCGGTGACCCAAACAAAGGCAGTGATCATGACACTTTTGATTAGGCACAAACTGGCAAAAACACAACAAAGCAGCACGAGCCTCCCAGCTCACAGGGACAAGCATTTGGTGACGTCATGCAGTTAAGGATGCAATCTACCGCAGAGGAGATCGGGCAGTCAGGTGTTTGCAGCATATCTGCTCACACCCTCTCACACCTGGAGAAGCCACCACGCCCTCTCGCAGGGATTCCCTGGTGATGCCACTCCAAACGAGCAAGTACCAAGGAGAGGGAGGCACAAAGAGAAACAAAAACAGATCAAGAAAATAGTGGCTTCTTAACATAGCCCTCTGGACCCTCCCATCACCGCACAGAATCTGTGAAATTCAGTAAAAGTGACCCCTTCTGCAGTAGGTGGTAACCTAACTTCAGACCCATTAGAGATAAATAATAGGTTCAGGGACTTTTATAAACTGATATACCAAACAGAATACACAGAAAACAGAGAGGACCAAAATGTGTTTCTTGACCAGTTACACTTCCGGACTATACCAGAGGATGAAAAAACAATATTAGATAGCCCTTTAACAACACAGGAACTGAGTGAAGCTATAGGAGATATGAATAGTGGCAAAGCACCAGGACCAGATGGGCTACCTATAGAGTTCTATAAAACATTCCGAAAACAGCTTGTTAGACAACTACTTGACATGTATGAAGAATCTCTTGTAGTACAGTAGGAACGCTCCCTGACTCATTGAGATTAGCTTTAATAACCTTAATATTAAAGCCAAACAAACCCCAACTGAATGTTCATCTTACAGACCGATTAGCTTGATGGGATGGGACACCAAAATACTATGTAAAGTGCTTTCAAGGAGATTGGATAAATATCTTCCTCAGCTGATTAATGATGACCAACAGGGGTTTGTTCAAAGAAGAC
>VUQH01043474.1:0-10496 GCA_015106775.1 Etroplus canarensis | reverse complement strand
TCTGTCCATCACCACCGCAAACAAGGAGGTGCTCAGAGCTGATCCCTGATGTACCTCACCACTGTCTCACTGTCCTCATACATATCCAGCACCACCTTCACATACTTCTCTGCCACTCCTGGCTTCCTCATACAATTCCACAGTTCCTCTCTTGGCACCCTATCATATGCTTTCTCAAGATCCACAAAGACACAGTGCAACTCCTTCTGACCTTCTCTATACTTCTCCATCAACACTCTCAAAGCAAACATTGCAATTGTTGTACTTTTTCTCGGCATGAAGCCATACTGCTGCTCGCTGATGGTCACCTCTCTTCTTAGTCTGACTTCAACAACCCTCTCCCATATCTTCATGGCATGGCTCATCAACTTGATTACCGCAGCTCTGCACATCACCCTTATTCTTGAAGATCAGTACCACTGCACCTCTTCTACATTCCTTAGGCATTCAAGGACAATAGTGTGAAAACACCTGTGGCATATAAAAGTCTCCAGCTAGCACCCGAATACCTGCATCACATTACACAACAACACAAAACAAGGCCTCTTCCTGTCTTTTAGTTTTTTGTTTACCTCTGTTAACTCCCAGAGTCTAGACGTCCATGTAATCGATATGCTGCTGGACAATGAAGGTAGCTCCCTTTCTTGTGCCTCTTGAGGAAAGCCTCTCAAACACACACACCATTCCTCTTCACTTTCACCCTGCTTTGTAGATTTTTCACTGGGTTTGACTGCAGTATGCACAGCGTGTTAAATGAAAGTGAAACTGACACGATCTCAAAAAATAAACATGCCATTTCTGTCTAAAAGGTTGTCCACAATGGGCTTGCGGTTCCCACACTCATCTGTCGGCTGTTTGATTATTTTATGCATTTTTTTGACATGAAGACAAACCAACAGTGATGTAAACATGGATCAATTTAAGACAGCTTTAAAAGGGTTTTCACACTGTGCGTGGATCATAAACATTACTGTTACTACAGATAGACATCTAAAGAAAAAGTCTGTCAAAGCTAGTTATGCATCAATATATCAGCTGTTAATTCATATCAGAATACTGGCAAATAAAATGGAATTTATTAGCACCAATGGCCAATACTGATCTGTTTTACCCTGGATACATCTTCAGAAACTGTGTGATGAAGAGCTGAGATACTGAAAAACAGGTCAGGTATTTTTGTAACATTTGTTTCCCTGGAATAAATATATAAACTAAAAAAATATAAGTATCAGCCACTGGTCAACCAAATAAAGAAAAAGAGCTGTCTGTCAGTCCCTTTCGTGCCCAGGCTGGGTAATGTTTCCTGTGTTGAGTCAAATACCATTATCACATACCATTAGGCTTAGATAATGTTCTTTCGATTATGATATTGGTTGCAATTTCAACATTTTTAAAACTCTACTTGACACCTCTGCTCCCGCAGACGTGGGGAAAAAAGCAACTCTCTGTTAAAGTATGACTACTATTGTTTGCATCTATATGCAACAGCACACTCGTTACATTTTTAGACTGACAACAACCCTGATTATTGTGCCCTAAAGAATTCACAATAACATCTATTAACATTTACAAAAAGGTGACAGTGAAAAGTATAATCAATTTTCATAATTGTTTTTCAATAAACCTGGTCCCTAATAAGGCAAAAAAATAATTTAAAAAAAAATGGGTTGGCTCAACCAGCATAAACAATCATCACTCAATATGCAGTAATCTGTCTGTACACAATGGAGCAACAAACTGCAGTCTCACCTGTGATTCTGTAGCAGGTAGGGATAGCTCAGAAACAGATAGGAACCGAAAACAAATCTTTAATTAAATTAAGAAAGACGTCCTCAACAATTCGCCTGTCTCCGGTGCTTCACTCAACAGCATCAGTTTGTAAGTCACTCAGTCTGACTTAGCAGGTTTAGTGTGGGAAGTGAGTCTCTCTCAGTGTGTAAAAGCAGCAGTCAAACCCATAGAAAAGTGAATACAGTAAGCGGTAGTTACTTTAGTCAGCCACAAATTTTGTTGATAGGCTGAGTGTGCAGTAAAGGAGTTAATGAATGCTGACATAACCTTCAAGTGCCCAAGTGGTGCTGTATGTGTATATTTAACAGTAAAAAAGCTTCCTACCATGAATTTGTCAATCTACCTCTCCTACAACTTTTCATAGTTTCTTTACAGGAATTGGCCCACTGATGTGGCAAGGATAATGGAAAGCTGTGTAGGAAAATGTGTATGTTTCTTGAACTTTAAATGCTTTGGTATTATTGTAACTTTCCATTTCTAATCACTACATTGTAACATTTTGCAGTGAATTGTGGCTAACAAACAAACCTAGAGCAAGAATCAGAGATTTTCTGACGCACATGCGGTTTTACAATGGAGCAACCAGAGCAGGCAGACAAACCGTGGACAAACCAGCTGCTTTCTGGGATATCTGGACAATGTTTGTAGCCCAGTTACCCAAATACTATCCCTGACATCTGGACAATGACTTCAGAGATTGAGGATGGTTAAAGTTATCAGTGAGAGCTCGCCAATCAAGGTGAATTTATAGCTAATTTCCTCAATGATTTATTAAATTATAAGGGGATTTACAATGGTTTTATCTACCCTGCTACACTTTCAAGTAAGCATCTCCACATATGACTGACCCCATGCAACACTGAAGCGCACGTACCCGAAGCTGATCACCCAACATTAATTTCTCTGGTACTGATGCGTTGGTAAACAGTCGGTGGCTTCCAGGGGTAGACTTCTAAAACAGCAAAACATGGCATAAAAGTCTTGTAGAACAGTGAAGTTAAAGCTAATTTTTGCATAATAAATGACTGAAAACAACAACACCCTAGAATATCTGTCACACAGTACTGTGCAAGTCTTGAGCAACCCCTCATTTCTCTATATTTTGCTTTTAAGAAGCCAGACTTACTCATAGTTTTTCAAAGTGATCTGAAGCAACAGTTCTCATGGATTTCCAAAGGTCTTTCAAAGTTTTTCTTAGATGATTGACTGCTTTTCACTGGTTTTCAATCCAGTCCGTGGACCTGACCATTTTCAAAAGAATGTTTTATTTGTTCGTCACTAGTAAGTACAGAGATCAAGAGGGAGGTACAGTGAGTTTCTACAGCCATCTGGAGGCACTGTCATGATCATGGTTAATGTTAAAATTGATGGAATAATGAACACAGTAAAGTACTGTCAGATTCTGATCTACGATTCAACATCACCTTAAAAAAAGTGCCTGGTTGGCTATGGCGTAAATCACTTTTCAGCATGACAATGATCCCAAACACACTGCCCATGCCGTAGGAACTTATTTAGATAGAAAAAACACACAATGGAACAGTGTGGGATCATCTTGAGAGAACAAAACAAAGGATAGCTAACATACTGTACTGTATTTCCATTTATGCTTGTATGTTGCCATAAATCGTTGCACCTATTTCCCATTTTCTGAGCAAAACGTAAAGAAATGAGACTTAAGACTTTTGCACAGTATTGTAGATAAAGGAAACAGCATATGTTTGATCAAGACAAATACAGCAATACAAATAAAAAATTATTCCAGTATAAAATACAACAGGGTCATAAACAACTCCATTTGGTCAATTTAGTTGCTAAAATAACTCGAGTGCTTTAGAGTTAAAGCATCTCAAAAGCAGAAAAATAAAAACTTCAAATAAATTTAAGTGATGACTGCAACTCCCACGTAAAATACTTGATTAAAAAAGTCTGGAAGTCTCTCACAACCCAGCCATTTAAAACCCAGGCACACGGACACCTTTACGCTCCACTTCACAGGAGGTGTTTAAACGCCCATATGTTCATTACACACAGTTTGCTTCACATCTAAGGTGAGAAACCCACAACTGTTAAACCTCCACTAATCCACCTGACAGTGTCCCCTGGGCATAGGCACACATTTCAGAAGCTAATGTACCTGAGAAAAAAAAAAGTTTATCACTTTCTCCAACAGTTTTCATTAGAAACGCCAACCCACATTTACTCAGCGAAATAAAAACTGTTGTGTGACTCTTTTTATTGTGGCTTGACCTTGTTCGGAAAAACTGGGCCATCGGGGCTCAACTGTTAACTTTCTCACAAATGCTACCCTCCTTCCTCAGTTTTCTCGCTTGCCCTATCAATTTCTTCCTGTACGTGCTCTTTCTGTTTCTCTCATTCTTTCCCTTTACCTTTCTCTTTCCCTCCATTTCCTCCCAACCCTCAAATTCTCACAGTCTGCTGCACAAGCCTTTTTTTTTTTTTCCAGGCAAGAATGTAGGCCATCGCTCTGACGGCAGGAAGGCAGCGGCGGTCTTCGACTGTTCCCCGCTTTTTGCTTAGCCACAACAGCAGCTGAAGACAGTACGCAAATACAGTATGTACATATGCATGTGTGTTGCCGCCTCACAATGACTCAGAGCAACAGAGTCAAGGGACAAACCACAGGCTAAGCCAAGAGCCCATCTGTTGCAGTTTTGCAGAAATGAAATCTCTTGCACGTCCCCCATGCATAATTTGATAGATGACCTGTAACGCGCTCCAAAAGAAGTTTATTTTATCCACAAGCTCTGATTTGTGATAACAACAATCTGAGTGGACTATGTAAACTAAGTCCCCCACACTGCCTGTGGAAACTTGACTGGAAATGTAGACGTCACACCTCGATAAAAGGAACACTGCATCAAGAGTGTACCTGAAAAAAACAAACATGAAACCTCAAGATGCAGGCAGATGAAAGTGAACCTCTGCCCAAAAGCATAATAGCTCATCATCCACCAGCTACTTTATAGCAAAGAATAACTATGCATTTCTAAAGCACATATAAAATATATAATAAAAGCATGGTGAAGAAGTGTTTAAACTGCATTTAGCCAGCACATGGAAAAGCTGTGTAAAGGTGCGTTCACACCGAACGCGATTCGCGCAGCGAATTCGCTCCTGTTCGCGTGTCCAAAAGTGTGTTCATAAAAAGGAGCTACTGCCAACCTTTATTTATCGGCCTCATTGCTACATTATGGAAGACATGGATGATGTTGAAAGAGTAGCTTGGATTTATTTGTTTTGGAGAGCTCTACAAAGGCGTCGGCAAGCACGTCGCCGTGTCTGGGTTAATGAGATCATTCAGAGACGCTCGGATTGCTCGGACAGGAGATCGGACCAGACTGTGCGATCTCCTTGCTTATGCTTTTCCAAGCAAGGTCCTTTTTATTCTTGTCTCGATACGAATAAGAACAAACATCATAGAGCTCAGGACGAGCACAAAGGGCAACGATGAGCTTCTCCTCCATGTTGTTTTTGGACTCCACCCGCTGATCATATCATCAACACGTCACTACCAAAGCCGAGTTCCTGATTGGTTGATGCGATGCGAATATTCGCCAAAGTTCAGATTTTTCAACTCTGGAAAATTTGCGCCGCGCTGCATAATTTTTGCTGTGCGGCCGATTTTCGCCACGCCGCCCGCAAAACGCACCGCGCCGGCTGCTCAAATCGCGCCTCAGGACCTCTCACTGCATGTTTACATTGACTTAACATTGAAACCGGCTGCTCCCGCCACGCGAATCGCGTTCGGTGTGTACTTACCTTCAAGCAGTCAACAAGAATAAAGTTTAAGGTCAAGCAGTCATGTTTTAGGATCTGAAAAAAGCTCCCACTTGACCCCCTCAGAATCAACTTTTTTTTTGTACAATAACTTCCGTATTAGTAATGAAGCCATGCAAAATTTTACCTTCATACTAAGAATATTGTCAGAGTTACAGACCCTCAAAGTATATAGGGCTGGGGAGAGATTTTGTGTCTTTAATTTGCTTTTTTCCAGCTTTTCTGTGCCCTTACAACTTCATAAGTACATAAACTGTTCAGGACAGAAAGACAGAGTTAGACTTTATTAAAAACTGCAACCAAACAGCCCTAAGTGTTGCAATCTAAAGCCCAACTTTGACCAACTTTGAGCATCAGTATCATAGAATAAACCACAGTTTCAATAGCTGCTTCTGTTTAATGTCTATAAGACAGAGGAACAGAAATAAGCATATGTACCCTGAATGCTTTATGTGTTTCTGATCATTCACTGAAGAAAACTTCAAGAAGTTCATTCTGGGTAAACTTCCATAGATCACATGCCTACATGGGACAGGTGGCTGATCAAAATAATTTACAGCATATGAAAGAGCTCTTTTTACTTACATTTTGAGCCCAGGCTATAGCTGTGATTCTGTGTCAAAAATAATTTGGGTTTGATTAGAAGTTTTTAACCCTTTTAGTACTGAAATTATGACATGCTCCTTTTTGTCTTTTTTTGGATGAATGTGTCAGAAAATGTCCTTTGTGTAAATTTTTCATTCTTCTTTTTTAGGAGATATGTAATTTTCACAATCTGGCAAATATCTGTCATTATTATGTTGTAAGCTTAAAACAGTGCGCATTAATAAAAAAGCAAAAAAGCAGAATTGAATTTTTATCAGGTTTCTTGTCAAAAACCACTTTCCTTATTATAAACCATTTCAACTATGCCGAATACACAGTAAAAAAAAAAACACCGACATATTAGTTACACAAGAAACGCAGCTAACTACTCAACAAGTTTACTCTGACTCTCCGCTACTGCTTTCCTGCTCTGCTCACTTCCTGCCCAAACATGAACTCCCGTCACTACCGCAATGTACCGTCTATCAACGGAAAGCACCACTTCTCAGCTTTCAGAATCTGTTGGAATTACATCGGTAGCATGAATGGTCGAGGAGTGTTGAGAATTTGAATTATGCGTGTCACTCTGTCACTGGCAACACCGTCACACTAAGAGGGTTAAATGCACCTCCTGTATTTTCCTCAAGGGGTCGCCACAGCAGATTAATCTGCATCCGTAATTTGGCAGAGGTTTCACACCGGATGCCCTTTTCCTCCAAGGCGAGAGGGTCTTGTGTCCTCACCTGGAATCACACCAGGAACCATTCTCTTGTTAACGTGAATGTGTAAACGTTAAACGTTATTTTAAGACTGACCCACGAGTGAAGTGTAATGGCATTTTGCAGTGCTGGGATACACCTGCCAACAATGGCTTGCCACACAGATACACGCATACTGATTTGTAAGGGTGTAAAGGTCACGACTATTCTGGTCAATCGAGTATTTAACCCAATTAGTCATAAACTAAGCAAACATCAAGTGCTGTTTTAATTCAAATGAAAAACAAATAATCAATCCAATCATCCATTTTCTCCCTTTTATCCAAGTCAGGGTCAGTGGGGGGTTTCAGCCTATCCCAGCTGCCACAGGGCGAGCGGTGGGATATCAGCAGTTCATTGCAGGGAAACAACAAGGAAAACAAATAACTGCAAAACAACAATAAATAGATGAAAAAAACAAGAAGTGAGGTCAGTGGGTGGGGAATGTTTGTCTGGTAGGGAGTTAGACCCTGACTAGTTGGGAGTTTTTGACTGCAAAGCCAAACAACCACCGACCCCTGCTGTCCTACCCCTACTGCAAGAAGTCCGCAGGTTGCGCACCACGGGACAAAGTTGACAGGCAAATGTCTTAAGCCAGAGAAAGTGGACTGGGTGGAAAACTGAGCAGTATGGAGACAAAGGTAACTGCAACTATTAATAATTCTTAAAAAGGTTCTGTGTACAGTGGAAAAATATTGAGCCACCCCCTTATTTCTTTTCTCCTGCTTAGAAAACGTGAAATAGGTGCAACGATTTATTGAAATGCGCAAAATCAAAGGGAAACAAAGTAAATAAGGCAGAAACAGAGTTTGCATAATTCTAACCAGCTTGAAAGTCAGTATTTGGTATGACTACCTTAATTCTTCAACACAGCCTGAACTCTCTTAGGCAAGCATTCTTATTATTTCTTCATTAGTTTCAGGAATAGTTCTCCAGGCTTCTTGAAGGACATTCCAAAGCTGTTCTTTGGATGTTGGCTGCCTTTTGTTCTGTTCTCTGTCAAGATGATGCCACACTGCTTCAATAATATTGAGGTGCGGGCTCTGGGGAGGCCAGTCCATGACTGAAAGTGTTCCATTGTGTGTTTTTCTATCCAGATAGGTTTTTACCACACTGGCAGCGTGTTTGGGATCATTGTCATGCTGAAAGATGATTTAGACCATAGCCAATCACAAACTGCACACCATGCTGAGATATGCCAAGTTTTCGGCTAATAGCTCTTTGGGAATTACTTTGTTGGTGCAAAAATACCATTTTATGCCTGCCAAACTAAAGACAGGCATAAAACAGAGATTCGACAAAAGAAATGGGAACAAATGATTTTTTTTTCCAACAGGCTGCTAATAATTGAAAACTGATTCTTTGCCGAGTTAGCCGTCATGTGTGCACACAACACTTGTTCATCCCTTGTGCCTTTTTTAATGTTTAAATGAATCATAGGTCAGTGATTAGTGGCTTAAACAAAAGTTTAAAACCTAAGGTAAAAAATGAAAACTTTGTCACAAAATAAATGCAAAAGAAATCGCTTTAGATGGTAGACCTCACTGGGCGTGACCAGGATGGACAGGATTTGAAATGTGCAGAGGAGGGATAGTGGATATATTGGATAAAGGTGTTGAGAAGAGGAAGACCACAGAGAAAATTCATGGATACAGTGAAGAAGGACACGCAGAAGGTTGGAGTGACAGAATAGGATGCAAGGGATAACGTGAGATGAAGGAAGATGATCCACTGTTGCGACCCCTAATGGAGGCGCCAAAAGAAAAGAAGAGGAGGAAGAAAAGTGCAATGGGATCGTTCATTCAGGGTTTAGCACTGTCCCTACACAGTGAGCTTCACGGCTGGCTGAGGTCCTTCTATGCAGGTTTCCTTCAGGTACTCTGGCATCCTCCGTGGTGTAGCAGTTTACACATTCGCCTTACAAGCAAAAGGTCCCTGGTTTGAACCCAGGTGGGGACACAAGTCCATCTCACCATGAAGGATTGCATCAGGTGGGGCACCTGTGGATTAATCTGCTGGAGCGACCCCTTGGTGAGAATACAAGGGAGCAGCCAAAGGTATGTCACTGTGGCATCCTCTCATAGTACAAACACATGCATACTGGGTTAACTGGGGATTGCACACTGGTAGTGAAAGTGAGGTCTTAATGATCTTGAAGACACCCTGTAGTAACAGTGTCTTCTAGAATAACCTTTCAGCTGTGAAATGTGTGACTACTGGTTCCTTCAGTTTTGGAATTTAAAGGCTCTTTTACAAAAGTCTGGTAGATCTGAGTAGCAACAACCAAAAGATGCTGTCACAGGTAAGAGTAAATGAGGAGAGGTTTTAACTTAAAAATATTAAATTCAATCTCCAATTTTTTGTTTTATGCTTTTTTCTTCCTTAATGTATTGTGTATTAAATTTGCTGCACAAATGATCTTTCAAAGCATTAACTAACATATGCTTTACTGTCCAAATCAACTTTGTCATTAGGAGCAGGGGTCATCTTGTGTAACCGGCCACATAACACCTCTATTTCAGACTCAACCACTTTTAATTTTATCCAGGCATCTTATAACAAAACTGGAAGCCTATGTAAAGCCACACGTGGGGTCATGTGTCACTCTAAACAAGCAAAGTGGTGCTTTGATGAAATGCTCTCTATGAAAATGCTGTCAGACATAATTGATGCTGGCAGCTACAATGGTGAGCTGGTTTAATATTGTGTTATTAAATTATCATGTATGCACTGGGTGTGTTAAGACACGCTGGCATTTACCAATTAGCTCTAACCTCAAAGTACTGTGGCCGATGGGAATGCCACTATCATTCAAATTAAAAATATGACTTGATGATAGGACTACACAAAAAGCCAGGGAGGAGGTTCTTTAAATTCCTTCTCAGAAAGACATGAATGCCTTTACTGAGCTTCATGGCAATCCCTTCAGTAGTTTCAGTAGCTTTCTTCAGACTGGCTATCATGCAGTTCTCCCGAAGCACCAGATTTCACCCCACCTGCACCTGCAGAGATCCGCTCTTGCAGGAAGCTTTGCGGTCAAAAACACCCCCAAATCAGGGAGTAACTTACTACCAGATCGTTAAAAGACTGAGGCAAATAACCACCACTATTTTCCAAAGTTGATTCTGTTCATCTGGACGTAAAGTTTCCGTGGGAGAAACGTTTCATCACTCATCCAAGTGACTTCTTCAGTCTCAACTGACTGCAGGTCTCCCCAGCCTTATAAACAGTACATCAAGGTCCGTTGATCAAGGCCCACAAAAATCAAAGGCCATGAGCACCATCCACAAAGAGTTGGGGAATGGCTGCAATCACAGCGTTGTAAGACGGCGAAAGATGTACCCTTAGGCCCCCTCCTCGATTCAGAGACGGTCTTTCTCTTTTCACATATATGGCCTCCTTGACTCCCCGCTCAAACCAGCGTTCCTCCCTGTCCAGGATGTGTACATCTTCATCATTGAAAGAGTGTCCACTGGCCTGTAGGTGTAAATAGACTGCGGAGTCCTGGCCTGACAAGGTGGCTCTTCTGTGTTGTGCCATCCGCTTCGCCAGCGGTTGTTT
>VUQH01043471.1:0-16468 GCA_015106775.1 Etroplus canarensis | reverse complement strand
GAAGGATGTTATACAATGTCTATGGTAAATGTTTAATACCAAAGTCCCTTTAAATGCTAAACTATGTGTGCTTGGAATATACTCAAAGAACTTTCTACAAACACAGAAACAGTGTGCAGTTTTGGACTTTGGGCTTCTACAAGCCAGGAGAGCTATTGCACTATGCTGGAAGAGTATGGATGCTCCTACAATGAAAATGTGGATGAAGGAACTTTCTGAATGTATTGGACTGGAAAGCTTAACATACATTGCCAAGGGCAAACAAAAAGACTTTGATAAACTCTGAGAACCATATATGAATATTATGACAAATGAAAGTGCTAGATTTTTCTGAAATGATTTTCAAATGCTGTAAAATGTAGCCCCCATTTTCTTTCTACTTTCTTTCCCTCCCTCCCTTTTTTTAATTTAATTTTATTTTTTTTTATTAATTCTTATTTATTTATTTTTTAATTATTTATTTATTTTTTATTATTTTCCTTCATAATTTGTTAATTAATCCAATTTCATTACGTTTATTCAAATTGAAAAATTATTCAAGGGCATGCAGTTTGTGTGTGCAATATGTATATATTATGTGTTTGTGAAAAATTTTTGAAAAAGACAATAAACATATTGGCAAAAAAAAACAAATATATGTATTCAAATAAACAATAATAAAAAATTATACAGTTTACAAAAACTATAAAATAACACATTTTTAATGCTCCTAAACTTTAGCAAAATATTTTAAGTTTAGATGATTTCAAAGACTAGGGTCAAATATGACCTCAGTATGTGGAAGTGCTGGCTGACATCCCACTATAGCAACAAAAAACATGCATTTAAAGAAAATGGCTTTTGAATAGGTCGGCTATAGAGACTACCATCCATGAAAGGCTTATACACTATAGGGTTGACCTAAAACAGAGTTTGTGAGCAAGGCCCCCTCATCCAACATCAGTGTCTGACCTCAAAAATGGTATTCTGTATAAAGAGGAAAAAATGTCTACAGACACACTCAAAAATGTTGTAGAAAGCCTTCCCAGAAGACCGGAAACTGTTCTGAAAACAGGGGACCAACTCAATAATAATGACAATAGACTTAGAATGGGATGTCATAAACACTCGTGTAGGTGTACCATGTAGTTGGCCCAATACTTTTGTCCACGTAGCGTATTTGCCTGATATTATCATATTAGACATGTCCTATCCCTTAGATGTCATACAGAGCCAAGAGTAGAACAAAAAACAAACAAACTTCTGAAACAGAATGTATGCAACCACTGTGCACATATTTGTCACGATTAAAATGAGTATTAACCACTGTAACAGTATATGACATAAAGTAATAAAAAGTTTAATAGGTCCCTATTATTTTTTCTCTTCCTTTTAGTTATATGCCAATGCTAGGACAGCATTATAGAAAAATTATGTATATAAATACCATATGATTGCATGTTGTCTCTGAATAAAAAAGAAGGTGCAATAAGAAGCACTTTTGCCTGGAACTAATAGCTGTGCACTACAGATGGTATATATAATAGTGTGAGTGTGTGAGCACTGTTAGTGCCAGGCCTGATTGTTATTCAGTGTGCCTGCATGCTATGCACTAAAGCACCAGCATGTGCTTTCTATTATATACTCTTGTTTCTCCCTCAAGGCTCTAATGTAGCATCACAGATATATTATTTTTATGGGAAAGTATGGAACCCGAATCGTATTTCACAATCAGACCCAGGTGGAGCCATGTAAACATAAAGCAGTAGAAGCTCAGAATGAGAAGCATGAACATGTGTGACAGAGGACCTACACACACACACACACACACACACACACACACACATGTGACTGGAAGCGAAAAAATTATCATGACTGGAAGTGAAAACAGTCTTCTAATGTCCACGTAAAATGTGACACCTTGGCAGAAGTGCTTCAGTGATGTGCTCAAATGTTGAACATCGTACACTTTGTACGCATATGTGATGACATACAAGTCAGATTTTAAATGTTGCTCCATAACACTGTGGATAAATACAACATTCTGCTTTGCAAGCAGTAGTTTTACAAAAACATGAAACTACAGCTGAAAAGCAAAGGTCCTGTACTGCTTGATGGGGTGGAAACAACTTCTGCTGGCTCTTTGCATGATCTGATATTGCCGTGTTGATGTTGTTTCTACCTAATTATTGATGATTTCCATAAAAAGGATACACAGGGGAAACATTTGGCATCAGGGCTTTCTGACACATGCTTAATGCTGTTAAACTCTATTTTCCTAAAACTAACAAAATAGTTTTGTTGACTAAACTAAACCAAATCAGCACTTAAAACTGCAAACTGAAAATAATAATCAAACTAAGACTTAAAATGACAAAACAAGACTAATTTTTGTGTCTTAAACAGTACCTGAACCCCAGTTTATTGGGTAGAAGTCCTACAAAGGCATTGTTCCTTTTTTATTATTTCTCTCACAACAGTATAAGATGTGCTTTATTATTTTTTCTTGTCCTTTTCGTCAGTCACAAAGCTGTGACATTATAAAAATGTAATTGGTCCTTTGCGATGGTGATTTTGGAGCAACATTAACATAGTGCTGTAGAAACAACACCAACTCGCCAATATGAAGTGCACTCTTGTTCAAACTCTGCAGAGCTGGACTAAGTGCTTACGCAAAGAGCAACTGGATTTCTTTTTGGTCCATTTACATTACTTGGATGATTGAAAATCTAACACAGATAAATGGTCTGGATTCTGTCTTGGTGCTGCTCGCTGACATGATGGCTTAAAGGCTGTACAATGAGTTTCCCCTACTGATACACTGTACAATAAAACAAAGTTGAATTTTTGGAGTTGGTCTTTTACACCATAGCTGTTTATAACTCCTTTTCCTCAGCTTGAATGGGCTCAAGCAGGAGCACACCTGCTGAAGTACGTCACCAATGGTGCCAGTGGGGCCCTTAAGTTGCTTGAGGACATGAACTGTTTAAGCCAGGGTACAGGTGCCTATAAAAAGGCTGTAAAAAAAAGAAGCCACAAGAGAGAAAGAATGTGAGAACCTGCAGGAGAGACTGTAGCTTCATTTTTAACACCCTCAGGGCACAGGGTTCTACCTGCAAAATCCGCCAAAATATTTCAACAAAGGCACAAACTGTTCATTGTAAATATCGTGCAGTGACAGAAGCTGTGTTTGTTATGTAAGGAGAGTAGCCTAAAATCTTTGACTGGAGACCCAATTTGATTGAATATGCAGCTCCTGAACTTTACAACTAAACAGTCAGATTGGAAAAACAGCTTCTCAAGCCAGTTTCCATCTCCTCGTTAAAGGAGAGGTCTATCTGCTGCACTGTGCCTAAATCAAGAGCACTTGTGCATTGAAGCATTTTAACCACAACAATGGGGGCTGTCACCAGGAACTAATGATATAGTTCACACATTTACAAATATTTCTGAATCTCACACTTTCCACTTTCTAATCTAAAGGCCAGAGTCCTAGAAAAGGCACGTATAAATCTATTTAGTATAGTATAATATATAGTATTTCCTTTCATTTTTGTTCTAATTGTTGCACTTTAGATGCAGTATATCTTTTTGTACAATATCTATATGAAAAGCAACTTGTAAATAAACTGTTAAACACATGTAATGGAGAAAAAGTACAAGTGCCACTGAAATGCTGTCTCTCAAAACTACAGTTAAGTACAGAATTAACTTTACACCTTTGATAACATGATACAGTAAATGTTCCCCACAGATGACCGAATAAAAAGAAGTGAAATCAACAAAGCAGGGAGCAGTGGGTCTAGAAAAAGGCCATCCTTGTCCTTGCAGTCTGATACGTCAGCAGTGACAACTCATTCAAAGCCAAGATTGTCATTTGTGCTCAGCGGCAGCCTGCAACAAGTCATGAAGCTTTTTTTCATATTGAAATATTGCTTCAGATTGTCCCTGACAGGCTGTAATTACAGAAAACATGGGGGAACTGAGGTGAAGGGATGGATAATGAGCATCACACAAACAAACAAAAAAACAAGAAGGGACTGCCACATGTAAACAGCAGAAGGAGAATAACTGAGGACAAGAAGGCCACATGTGCAAACAGAGGGGAGGATTTCTGACTACTTTGTGTTAATGAGCACCTATAGTTTGGCTCCTTTATAATTATTTAGCTTTCATGATTCACATCAAAAATAAGCCCTCTGTGGATCAAAGAAGCTTAATAATTATTCCACAGCTGAAATGAAATACATGTTTCCTGTCACTGGAGGTAAATTACCTTGTGGTTTTCAGAGAAAGATAAGTTACTGAAACTCAGAAATAAAAGGCACACACTACATGTAACCTAATGCCCCTCAAAAGGAAGGTGATGAGTAGGGTGTTGGTTTGGGCAGGGTCGCAGTTCAAGCACATATGGGATTACAAAGTCAGCAGTGCAGTATGATGTTCCCCGAAACGGCACTATTTATACCAAATTACAGCATGCACCTCAGCTAGGGAGCACACAGCTGGTTTTCTCTTGCCAGAAGCATTGATTTGAAAACACTTCCAATCAAACAACGTCAGTGTCAAGTTACTGCTAAGCTAAGTAAGCACCGGGTGCCTCTTGTGGAGTGTTTTGAAAGTGGGGTTGAAAATTATAGCCTATGCTGTGGTGTGTGATTAGGGTCTATATGTGAGGATGTCAGTCTGCCTCAGAGATCTGGATATGAGGGTTACTAATTGGAAGGACATGTCAGGAAGATGCAGAGATAATATCATTCCTGATGTTTTTTTCTTTTAATTCATCTGTGTGTGCCTATATGTATTTGCCCACAATTGCATATCAAATAGACAATGGTGTGATGACATGGGCTTAACCCAACAGCCTGTGCAAATAAAAGATATGTGCATAATCCAGCCACATCCATCCACTCCCCTCTGATATCAACCACAAGTATTTCATATAGCTCCATGTAATAAGAAATAACTTCTGTTAATTCTGCTTTGGCAAAGAACTCATTGACTCTGATAAAGATTGTTTCCTATTGACACACCCAGCTAAGCAAAGACACAACAAAGAGGACATGAAGGAAAAATCCACACCCACACACTCTTATCCTGTAATAAATCCTCCATTTATTGTAATAAGTGCATTCCTCGACTTAATTTGTGGTCAGATTGTGAAATTTCACTAACTGCTTCCTTTCATCTATTTGTACCTCTATTACTTCTTTGTTCCCCACTGCACAGAAGAAGTGTATCTTGTAGGGGGGGGAGCAAAGATATTAAAACCAGTTACAGTCCTCAAGCTACCCCACAAAAATCACACCATTTCAGGGCCCTGTGCTGCATTTTGCTTAACCAGCAATGAAGTATGTACCACTAAAATATTGATTCTGAACACAAATATCGAATTTCAGTGCAAAACTA
The DNA here is from genome assembly GCA_015106775.1 of Etroplus canarensis. Taxonomy (NCBI): domain Eukaryota; kingdom Metazoa; phylum Chordata; class Actinopteri; order Cichliformes; family Cichlidae; genus Etroplus; species Etroplus canarensis. The sequence continues at coordinate 11,080 of VUQH01043471.1, read as the reverse complement.
AATAAGGAATATGCCATCAACAGTGCATCTCTGCATTAAGGTTAATTAAAAACTTGCCAAGATTCTATTCTGGCCGCTCAAAGAGCACCCATCTGTCCAGAAAGAAAATCTGTCCATATATTGGAGTCACAAACACATATGCATAACTGAGGATAATTTTGACCCTGCTATAACAGTTATTCCACTGATCAGAGTCACCTCTTGTGAGTCTGCTAGTGACTGTTCACCTCAGTTGTGGGACACGGTTCAAATATCAAAGCTGTGAGCTCATAGTACACATCCCACACTCATCAGCATGGCAGAAAAGATTCCTCTGTGTGAACATCTATTGCCCACATACCATAGGATGATACCTACATGCCACCTACTTAACACCTACGTAACACTGAAGAACACACACCACCTCAGTGACACAAAAGCAGTTTTCAAAAGCTGCAACTTAAAATTTCCACATGTCATCAGGTGACCACAGAGAGAATCAAAGCAACAAAAAAATGACTCAGTTGTTTTACTTTTGCAAAACATTCAGGCCACAAAAAAGCACACAAAATATGTGCGAGCTTGATGCAAAGCAGCAGAAAAGAGGTCACATGATTTTTACATTAGTTATGCTCATAAAAACAATATTTGGCACCATTCTGCACAACAGAAAAGGATTTGTATGGTGCAAGTCAATACTCCTCCAGAATTATATCTAAATCAGTGAACTGTAGACATGCATGCCATTTTAATGTTAAAGAAAGTGAATCATATGCATGTAAAGAACAAGAAATTGTGAACATTTGAAGAAACCTGCATCCCTTGGAGTTTTGAAGAGAAGTTTGTATCATTTATATTCTTTTCTTCAGTTTTGATTGTGATTTGAAATGAAATGGGTTTTGAGAATGAAAAGAAGGAATGAGCCTCAGTCACATTTGAAGTCAACCACAGCAAAGTAAAACGGTAAGTAATAGCTTCTGTTGAAAACAGCTGCATCCACAGCAGAGCAGACAGGAGTTTGATTCTGGCTTTTCTCCACTGTCCACTCCTCATGTCTGCCATGCAAACAGCAGCTACCTCACTCAAAAAGCACACAGGATTCACATGTGCAACCAGGTCTCCCAACATGAAATCATTCAAGAAAACATTCAGGTTTCTACAGACTCCAAGAAAGTTGATAAGAGTTTAAACACTCTAACACAGAGAATCAAAAAGATTAAATGAGAAAGGGAAAAAAATCACAAAGAAATGGATGACTTACTTCCAAGAAGTTTTTTTTTTCTTTTCAGACCATTTGTTCACTGATGGGTTTAGATTATTCCAGTGAGAGTCAGGCGGCTGGATGTTACAGTCCAAGCTCTACTTTTTCCGTCCGTCAGTTGCCTTCTTCTCTGCTCACTGAGCTGATGTAAGACACCCCTGCACATAGGGAAAAAAAGAGAAAAAGAGGGAGAGGGAGGGAGAGAGAGAGACAGACAGAAAAAAAAACTTCACATTCTGTGGATTCTTGGGAGTGTGCCAAAGTCCCAGAATTCCACATACCACACATAAGGTTTCAATTAAGGCCAAATCCAAAGCTCAATCAAAAAACGTTGCTCCTCCTGAAAAGAACCTTTCTTTTGACAGCTAGAGGACAAAGCAGCTATAAAAGAAGGTAACATCTGTGGTGCTCCATGTCACTTACTTTATAGTTTTCAAATTCAGACAACTTTATGTTCATTTCTTCTTTACAAAGCTGAAAAACTGCAGAAAATGCTACTCTTTTATTAAACTCAGTGGCACCAAATCAGCAGTCAGCCTTAATAGTCAAACCAGATCCATGAAAAGCATGAGTGAAGTGTCAAAGAAAGGTCATCAGACGGCTGTTAAAATTTCTAAAAATTTCCTTTGCAATTAATAAAGTCTCTATCTATCTGTCTATCTATCTATCTATCTAAAGTTATTCTCTGTGTGTTTTCTTGCTGATGTGGCCTGAACTCTTTGACCAGAATAATGAGGTTCATTGGTGTTTGGAAATATGAAGGTTTTATCCATTACACATAGTGACTTGAGGCTTTTCTGATTTGTTTACATGCAAAACCGCCTGTTTTCCTGATGAGGAAGCCATACTGCCCGGCAGTGAAGTGACAGCAGTGGCCTGAGGAAATTCATTAAAATCTGAGGATTTATTTTACTGTTTACTGGAGACTGTTTTTCGGCTGCTTTTGTAATTTTTACCCATGCTAGTGCTCTTAGTCAGTGTCAGTCAAGTGGTCTGCAAGCAGTGGATCTAGATTCCCAGGGTCCTACTGCGTATTCTCCAGTTTAATACTCTGGTTATATTCTTTACTCCTCCTGCTGTGCTTAGCGCTGTAATGTTGCACAGAAACTGATATATTGTTACCTATACAGTTGTGTGAAAAAATGCACAGTTTTAATAGGACTCCTTGTAGTACTTTGAAAAACTAAGTACACCCTTGCTGCTTCCATAGAAATTAAGAGGGTGAGTAGCAGCCAGGTGCTGCTGGTCAGATGCACTTAATAACTGAGCATCACTCAGTGTAACCACCTCTGTAAAAGCAGAAGTTTTGTCAGTTTGCTGGTCTGGAGCATTCAGGTGGTGTTAACACAATACCACAATTTTGCCAGGAGTGGACATCCTAACAAATCCCTCCAAGGTCAGACCATGCAACGCTCAGCGAAACTGCAAAAAACTAAGTGCTGGATCTCAGACTCTATAGCCCTCAATTAGCATGTTAAATGTTAAACTGTTGAAGCAGCAAAACAGACTTTGGCTTGGTTTGCCAGGAGAAAGCCTCGTCTCTCTAAAAAGAACATGTGGCACAGCTTAAGTTTGCAAAATTGCATCTGAACAAATCACATAATTTCTGGAATATTGTTCTTTGGACAGGCTAGACCAAACTAAAGATGTTTATCATTATGTGCAGTGCCACGTTTGGAGAAAACCAGCATATCAGCAAAAACACCTCAAACTAACTGTCAGCCACTATGGTGGAGGGGTGATGATTTGGGCTTGTTTTGCAACCACAGGACCTTGGCACCTTGGTGTCATTGAGTTGACCATGAACTCCTCTATATATGAAAGGATTCTAGAGTCAAGTGTGAGGCCATCTTTCCGACCGCTAAAGCTTGGTCAAAACTGGGTCACGCAACAGGACAATGATCCAAAGCACAGAAGCAAACTCCATTAGAATGGTGGAAAAAGAAAAGAATCAAGGTGTTGCAATGACCCAGTCAAAGTCCAGACCTCAACCCAACTGAAGTGTTGTGGTGGAACCTTAAGACAGAGCTGTGCATAAATAAAAGCTCACAAAGTTCAATGAATTGAAGCAATTTTGTAAAGAGTGGGCCGAAATTTTTCCACAACACGAGAGACTGCTAAAGTCATATAAATAACTTCTTTAAGTTTTTGCTGCTAAAGGTGGTTCTCCAACCTACTGAATCATAGGGTATGCTTAGTTTTTCATGACTGCATAGAGTCCTGAGAAAACTCTTTTTCTTTTCCTTTTTTATTTTCTGCATGTCAGATCAGTGTAGTCCAAATAGTGTAGTTTCTTAGACTTTCTGTTATCATTTGCTTTTGTAGAAATGACTGCCTTTTTCATGTAACCCAAATGATTAAAACAAAATCTTGAATGGCTCCTAATTTCTTGTTTTAAATAATTATAATCTAAATAGGCAGTTGTGCTTAAGTCTGTGGGGAAGCAGCCCTCAGTTAGTACTTTCCCCATGGGTTTATGGACACAATCTCTAATTTTAAGTCACCTTGAATGTGATACAATATTGGACATTATGGTCATTATTAGAGTAACAAAGGAGGATAATGCTGGGTTTGCTCATTGGCTCATGATTTTTAATCACAATTCATTAGCCAGTGAGCACAGTGTGCCTCAGGTTCACAGTCAGATATGCCTGGCACTTGTGACGTCTCTTTTCAAAAAGCTAATACAGAGAGGGTGAAAATGTTCCGCTTGAATCACAACTGGGTTTAACTAACCAGCAGTTATGGTGGCTACATCCATGTTTATTCACAGGATATAGTTGTGCAGGGTGGCCAAAGAGGCAGCCAGACTTTATTTGTGGTGGTTCATGGCTCCAATGTGCCATAAATCTAGGGATCCTCAAACCAGACGCCAGTTTTTTTGGTTTTTTTTTAATTGATTTACACATTGGTTTACACAAAAGACTGAAGAATTATGGTTTGTTTTTCATTTGTGTGTTTTATGAGGACAAGGTGCCCATTAAGCCACTGGGATTACAAACATTTAGAATTTCTAGGCTGATGGGTATAGTGGTTTTATACATTCGCCTTACAAGCAAAAGCTCCCTGGTTTGATTTCAGGTAGGGACACGAGCACCTCTCAACATGGAGGGTTGCATCAGGAAGGGCATCCAGCAGAAAACCTCTTCCAAATTACCAATGCGGATTAATCCACCATGGTGATCCCTTGGGAAGAATACAAGGGAGCAGCCGAAGGTACATTACTATTTTGTTTTTAATATATATTCAAGGTCCATAAAGGATAACCAGATTGTCAGTGACGTAATGTGTTAAGTACAGAAAGAACGTTTTTTTTCTCATTGGTTGGCTGCATTGCACAAACTAATGAGAACTGAAATCCACTGAGAAGTCAGGGATTCTAGCAGTTATATCCAGGACAAAGCCCCTAGTTCTTGACCAACTTAAACCTAGCTTAAGACATTATTATGCTATAAATATGACAAATATGACCTTGAGCACAGTTTGGGCGAAGACCCATTAGGTGATCACTGTGTTTCACAAAAATCTGACCTATACTCTAGGGAGTAGTGATTTCATGAATAGTGTACAGATGTCTGGCCATGGCATTAGCTCAGCAGTCCTTTGGCCAAATAAGCTAAAAACTATTAAATTTGTCTATCAGGTTAACATTTGAGTTTTTGAGTGAAATTCTAGTTATGTATGAACTGTTATACCTTTGGTGGGCTCTTAATACCAAAGGTAAATGCGCCTGTACGTACTGGCAGTGTTGGCACAATATCATTGGCATTTAGCTGAAACTAACTCAGACTGTAGATAAAATACTTTATATAAACTTTATAAACAGTGTATGCAGTGTACCCAATAACATCATATATCTATTAGTATGACTATCGCTCAACTACACACACTGCAGTCTTTCCACAGAGATTATAAGAGAAAGACTTTGGTCCTTTACATTATATGGAGCTGGAGAATAAGAGAGTGAGTCAGAAAGGAGCCAGAAAGAAACTTTGCTGAATAGCTGCAGGAGCATTGCATGCTATGAGCCATCTTGAACATAAACCATGTGCTGGAAACTGTGATTCACAACACCACGAGCTATAATGCAAAAAACACACCCTGCAGACACAGGCAAGTAAAAACTCACACATTCACATATTTCACACACATTTGTCCAAAACAAACAAAAAAAACACACTAAGACAGTCTGGACAATCGAAGTGACACAAAGACAATGCATTTAATATGTTTTCCAAGTAGGAAAATTTATTTAATAAAGATTATATAAGTCTTAGTATCTCTTAAAGCTGAATAATATCCAATCTTTGCTGATTACAAGCACAGAAGAAGCCAGTATTATAAATACCCCCCACAGCCCAGACCATGTACCGACTGATTGTAAGAAACATGTGATCATCTAATCTCAGTCAACTGTTGTATAAAAATCACCAGGTAAAATAAGTAGATGGTAATTTCCACCTATAGAGAATCTATCAGTACATATAAAAATAAGTCTCATAAGCAAAATAAATAGATGCACCTGCAGACCGTCTCGCCCTGTCAGTATGACAGGAATTTCGTACTTCATCTCATACTGTGTTCAAGTGTTCTCCAAAAGAGAAAAAGGAAAAGAAAAACGGCGGTGAAACCCTGGTGCTAAAAGTAAACTTCATTCATTCATTTTGGACGGGACAGCTTCTTTCATGAACACATGCATATGACATTTGTTATTGCACAGCGATGACATCACAGTTTCTCCCCCCATACAATGAGAGATAAAGGGAAGTTGGGCCCTTTTCCTCTCTCCTTCACTGATTAAACTCCGTTCTTCACCAGCTCTCGGACTCCATGCTCATCGATCATCAGAGTTGGGTGAAACTCTCGACCCTTCACCAGCTCCTCAAGACCCTTAAAGAAGTATTTACACCATCAGGACAATATTAGTGGAGGTGAACTTAGTATTTCATGTTAACAGCTAAAAGGTATAGACCAGGAGAGGAACATCATCTGGAGTTTTTGTTTGGGACATTAGACCTCTGCTCCTTACCTCTCCTCCATAGGACACCAGCGGAGAGATCTCACATTTGATTGGCAGATCTGTTCCATCCTTCAGGCTGCAGTGGGAAGACAAATTCAGAGAGGATCAAATGGACAAAAAAAATGAGTGAATGTCTTACGAAAAAGTCAAAGTGAGAGAGAGAAGCAGCTGCTAGGAATCCTTGACAGCTGTTCTTCTACTGTGGCTTGTGATTAGAGAACAGAGAATCAGAGCTTAAACCAGTGATTAGTCCTCTGACCCATAATAGAGTTCCTCTAGAAGAAAACAGATGAATGACAGGAACACTGTGAGAGACTGCCATCACTCAACATATTAATTTCTAGATAATGATTATAGACAACAGTCACTAATCAGATGTCAGGTGTTTCGGGTGTTCTGCTGTGCAGCTGCCTGAAGGAAAAGCTGGATGATTGAGAAAGAAGCACACCCTTTAAGAGCCTTGATAACATTCATGGTGCCATAGACATTTGTGAAGCACATGCTCATTTATTTCTGTCTGGAAAAACAAGCAGGTAGATTTAAACTTAAAGGCAAACTAGCAAGCAATGAAGGGTTGACCGTGTAACTATTCTGCACACAAATCAACAGGTTCGTCATCTACTGCAGTCTAGTCGCTGTTTGCCAGAAAGTGTGACTGCCTCCCTTTAACCAGCATGCAAAACATCCCATATATTAGTAGAAACCATGAGGAAGAAAAATGCTCTGTCAGTGGGTCATTATGACCATACATCATTTGACCAAGGTGCTGAAGAAGACTGCTTTCAGTTGACTAAACTGATCATCACTGTCATTTCCTTCATCAAAACTGACTGCAAAGAAGCCAAAAAAACAGCTGCCGACTGGCAGTGCTACTAGACTCTTCCTCTCAGTGAAAATGAAGGAAAGGGTGTCAAGGATCAGAGGTAATGTTATACAGTGTTAACACGTCTGAGCAAGAGGGTAAGAAAGCCAAAACCCCATCACCATGCACTCAGTACTGCAGAGGGATAATTACTTTCTGTTGCCATCATCTGTGACACTGCCTGCTGCTCCGTCTCTGGAAACATTGCACGGGACACACAGGAAGCATGAGAATAGGGGAAATGAGAGCAGCTAAAAGAACATGATATCTATAACTCAAAAAAAAAAAGGCCAGTGCTTACAGTTTGTACACAGTGTGGAAAGTGTTGAGAAGGGGGGAATGACTATGAGAAGCCCATTATTTTGTGTGTTTTGTAAAGTGACATGATGTGCTGGGGTCACCTTGGAATGGCAGGTACGCGTCTGCCGTTCTCGTCAATGAAGTGGCCCCCGGCATTGAGCACCCAGCGGTGGTGAAGTGACATGAGGGCGTGTCTCGCTGTGGTGGGTGTGTCCTTTCCATCCTGAGTGTCTGCATTCTTCAGCGGGGAGAACTCATCCTCTCGCAGGACCTCATACACAACAAATGTCCTGTTGAAAACACATCAGCACAGCACGGATACTGTTAATGAAGACTGGGATGACAAAGCCCAAATCATCACCCCTCCACCACAGTGCTTGACAGTTGGTATGAGGTGTTTTGTGCCAATATGCTGTGGAAAGCAAACTTCTCCACCTTGATCTCATCCATCCAAAGCACATTGTTCCAAAAGTCTTGTGCTTTGTTTAGATCCAACTTTCCAAAATTAAGTCATTCTTTCATGTTATTTTTAGAGAGAAGAAACTATCTGTTGGAAACCCTTCCAAACATGCCATACATGTTCAGTCTTTTTCTAATTGTACTGAACTGTAACATTTAACATTCCAAGTGAGGCGAGGCACGGTCTGACTTTGGGCTGAATTCGCTGGGATATCCACTCCTAGGAAGATTGTGGCATTGTATTAATACTCCAGACCAGCACTCTACCAAAACTTCTGGTTTTAAAGAGGTGGGTACCCTGACAGATGATCAGTTAATCAAGTGCCTTTGATTAGCAGCACCTGGCTGCTCTTTACTCTCTTGATTGCTATGGAAGCAGTAAGAGTGTACTTAGTTTTTCATAGGACTGCATAGAGTGCTATGAAAATGTTCTTTTTCACATAACTATACTATGTGTTTATTTAAAACAAGAATTCTATTGTGGTTTCAGGATGGCACCCTATTCATTCAAAAGTAAAATACCCTTTCACTAAACATAAATAAGACACAAGGTGCACATAGTACTCATACTCAGCCAATAAAAATTTCCTCTTACTTGAATTTTGTGTGACTACCATAGATCGGTCTGAAAATAGCAGCCATGCTGAAGGTAGTCCAGACCATTTATATATTGCTAAATTCATAGCCTTTAAGTCTAATCCATGTCTTCAGCAACACCAAAATAATATTTTTTACTTTAAAAATACAGCATGTAATCTTTGAAGGAAGCTTGACATGTCTACCCCCCTTTTTCCGTCAGTCAATCATTAGAGGAATACTTTCATTAAATGTAAAGTTCTATTAATAGTGGCTTGAATCAGAGCTGATGTCATGTAACACTGGAGGAGGTGGAATGAGTGAACAACTCATAAAACTCCATCTTCCTGTGGAGAATTTGGCAAGCTCAGTCTGCTGGACCAGACCTTGGAGAAACGGCACAAGCAGAGGATAGGAATCAGGTCTGGAAAAAGGGGTTGGTTCTTGCATGGAAGGACAGATCAAGGACCAGTAAAACCAGGGCCCCAAAAGCCTGCCAGTGCAATCCAGTTGCCTCTCAGAAGGAGCAGAAGTTATTTATTATATTCTTAGAGCTTTAAAGGCTCTTAGTCTGAGGTAAGATTCTGATTACTGGTGCCAGCATACACACACATTCATATATTCCGTGCCCTCTTGAAAAACTCACTTAGCAAACTGGAAGATGTCAAAGACAAACTTTTCCATTTTGATCCCATTTGGTTTCTCTGGTTTGATTTGTTGGCCCTGAACATTTACATATGGGATCTTCTTCTGGGCCACATGGTGCTGCAGCTGGGGCTCATATTTCCTAATGTGACAACAGAGAAAAAAACGCTGTATTATAATTACGTCCTTGGTATGAGTGAAGAAAGCTACTAAAAAAACTAATACATTCTAGAAGAGCAGAGTGCAAACTGTCTGAAAATGTTTAACTCTGTTTACAGTGCTGTCTTACTGTACTACGTCTCTGAGGAAGGAGAAGCTGAAGAAATGATTGGCCACGTTGCCTGCGTTGAACATCAGTCGACCATCAGTGCTTCGCTTCTCAGCAGTTGCCAGGGTGATCTCACTGTACTCCACCACCTGATAACGACCATCTACCTTGCAGACGACACCTACTGCTTCTGTCGGATTGGTTTTCTCCACCACCTGGGAACAATGTCACAAAGAGACTTAATAATTTGCAAAGTGCTCTAAATGTTCAGTTTTACACAGCTGTTCTACTCTTGGCTCTGTATGGCAGTAACTATGAACATCCCTAATAAGGTTATCTCTGGCACAGAAACCCCACTCACCTGCTATAAGACTGCTATGAGATTAAAAAACTATTTTTTTAACTGAGAATCATGCAAAGTTACTCTAGCAGAGTCCAAGAATGAAAATTGAGTTGTAAACGTGGCATAATTGCTCCCTTTAAGTATTTACATAGTAAAATCCAGCGTATGTTAATTGCGTAATGCACTTACAAAAAGCACTTTCGTCCTATAAAAACTAAACAAGCAAACAGAAACAAAAAGACATTCTCCACTGTTCCCTTTTTAATCACATTACTTGTACATTATTTACAGTGCGTCAGTTCACAGAATGCTACCAGCAGCTGAACACCAAAGATCTAGTGATGAACAAAAAAGTCAAAACTTACATATAATAATTAATAAAACTGCTATAGAAAGAATCCGTGTACTCCACTTTATACGACCAGCAAGTTAAAAGTCTGCACTAAAGGAACCCCCACTCCCCCTTCCTATCTGTCGGCTGCTAATGACAGGGTCTTGATGAGGGGGATGGTGAACTGGTAGGGGTTTGGCATGGGGGGGGTTAAGCCACATGGACTCTTAGTGGAGCTTTCTAATTTATGATGAGAGGGTGGGACTCTGCTCTGATCTGATCCGACCATCTCTACTCCACCCCACACCTCATAATGTCAAACAGGAGCAGGGTCTGGATGGTCTTAAGATAATTATTTCACTCTGTTCTGTGTTAGCCGGAAAATATACTGTTAGGATCTGTGGGTTTTGTAACCCTGCTTTAAGTTCTTTGTAATATTCTGTATATTCTTGTTTTGTGTTTTAGTCTGTGTTTAGATTTTCATGGTTTAGGGTCCCTGTTTGTATTTCCTTAGTTATGAAATTATCCTAAGCCACGTTGTGTTTCATCATCTTGGGAATTGTTAGTATGCAGATGCCTTTTTCTTATAGAGCCATGGTTTATGTATTTTCTATGTTTGAGTCTCTTGTTATTTTTCCACTATCCTAGTGTCTCTTGGCATCTCGTTTCCTGGTCTCTTGTCTCCATGTCTTCTTCTTCTTCTTTCAGCTGCTCCCGTTAGGGGTCGCCACAGTGGATCATCTGCCTCCATCTCATCCTATCCCTTGCATCATCTTCCCTCACACCAGCCCTCTGCATGTCCTCCTTCACTACATCCATCAATCTTCTCTGTGGTCTTCCTCTTCTCCTCCTGCCTGGCAGCTCCATCTTCAACATCCTTTCTCCAATATATCCACTGTCCCTCCTCTGAACATGCCCAAACCATCTCAGCCTTGCCTCTCTGACTTTGTCTCCAAGCTTCTCAACATGAGCTGTCCCTCTGATGTACTCATTCCTAATCCTGTCCATCCTGGTCACTCCCAAGGAAAAATCTCAA
>VUQH01043470.1:5633-30175 GCA_015106775.1 Etroplus canarensis | reverse complement strand
TGAACACCCGTGTGCACATCTATGTGCACCCCTGTGTGCGTGAGCGCGGTTGTATTCAAAAGGTTTCTCCATGTAACTATCTAATAGTAGGTGTGGGGAGCCCTAGCCCTGCCCCCCAGAACATGAAGCAGGCATGGAGGAGATCCAGGCCCCAGAAATCTGGAGGCCCCCCAGAGCACGAGACCCCAAGGAGGGCCACCGGAGGGGCAGCTGCACCACTATTCTAGAAATGAGCTAAGGAGAGCCCCAGACGGGGGGGTCGCCCAGCAGCCACGATGCAGAAGCCACAGGGGGCTGCGGTGACGTGCCTGCAGGCTCCACGGGCAGCCGGCTACGCCAGAGCGGACCGAACCCCCAGGCCCAGAGACCCGAGATCCCAGGGCCCCCCATTCCCTGGAAGGGGCCTGACCGAGCCACGGGCGCCAGGCCCCGCCAAGCACTGCCGGGAGTGAGCCAGTACACACCTGAGCGCCCAGTCCTGGACACCAAGAACCAGCAATGCACAGAAGGGTGAGGGCATCAGCCACTGGCAGGGAGTGTGGTGGGGGAGATAGGCCCCCACACCTGGGGGGGCCTGAGGTGTTCCCAGAGATGTGGAGTCTGAGACCCAACTTGACACATAAACATAGACAAACAGGCATACACCGACACAAACATCCATTCCCACCCTCATGCACACATATACAAATACTCAGTACTGGCCCAAAATGAAGACAAACAGAAATGAACACTGTACACACACTCACACTCCCCAAACATACTCTATACCCTCCAGGTCCAGGCACCATCACCCCCAGAGAGGCAATCAGCCCCCAGACCCAGGAGATATTTCCTTTTGCTCTGGGGTGGAGACAAGCAGACTGCCCCCGGTCCTGTAGCAGCAGGGAGGCCCCGCATCCCAGACCCCAACCAGACGGCCAGACGGAGAAAAAAAGAGAAAAAAAAAAAAGGATTATCCCTTAGCTTGCCCCTGGAATGTTCTGTTGTTTGATTCACTGGATGGTTCATACAATCATGGGAAAAAGAAGGTGCACCTTCTTCCAATTCTGAGGGTTTCCATATCTGGATTAATAATAATCATAATCATCATCATCATCATCATCCCGTGCTCATCTTGTTCCTTCTTGCACAAAGGAGTAGATACCAGTCCTGCTGTTAGGATAAAGACCTTCTATGGCCCTGCCTAGCTCTCCTAGAGTAAATGCCTGTCTTCTGGACTCTCATCCATGCCCTTGAGACTCTACTGGGAGACACAGCAAACCTTCTGTCAATGGCACGTATTGATGTGCAATCCTGGAGGAATTGTTCTGCAGGCAGTAATGAAGTCAGTCTCAGTTCAGTGATGTGAAAGTTGGATGAAATACAGCGTGACTGAGGTTACTTTGAAAAACATCGGATATGTATCCAATTTAGGACCATATATAAAAATGTCACAAATCTGATTTGAGAATATCAGATTTGTGCTGTTTAGACTGTCACAAACAATACGGGTCACATATGACCAAAAAAGTTGGATTTGGGCCACTTTTGCGTGCAGTGTGAACGTGGCCTTAGACAAGCAGATGTTGCTGCCCATCAGTGTGGCAAGGGTTATAAGGCTATTTCACTGTGAGTGATTATTCACAAGTGGAAAATATTCAAGACAGTTGCCAGTTGTCCCAGCAGTAGATGTCCCAACAAATTTATCCGAGGGTCAGACTGTGCAATGCTCAAAGAAATTGCAAAAAATATAAATATATTAGAGCTATATTTCTAGGACTACAGGACCTGGGCACCTTGCAGTCACTGAGTCAGCAAGGATTTCCTCTGCATACAAATGTCTAGTGTCAAATGTGAGGCCATCTGTCTGACAGCTAAAGCTTGGCTAAAACTGGGTCATGTAACATGACAATTACCCCAAGCACACCAGAAAACTACAGCAGAATCGCTGAAAAACAAAAGTGATTCCTTTAAGTTATCACTGCTAAAGTTGTTTGTACAAGCTATTGAATCATGGGGCATTCTTACATGTTTCTACATATAGCTTTGCCTTGTTTCTCTGCTTTTGGCTTCTTTTTGGTGAATAAATAATGGCACCACAGAACCTGAGGTTATATTTAAAGAATTTTAGAACCTGCTAAAGACCTCTTAAGTCTTAATTTGCCACATTATTAACTTGGTTGAAACATTAAGAGCTCAATAACCTTAATTTCTAGAGAACAATGGAACACTTTATTTTTCATTTTACTAACACAAATTAAAGAATATTGAACAAAATCTACAAATATTTAATTACATTTATTGTTATTGATTAATACCAGGTTGTGTTTCTACTTAAGCGGCAGACTGTGCTAACTACAGCAGTCATGTCCTCAATGCAACAAAGCTGAACGTTTTCCAAGGTTACTTCTCCCCACTGAATAGGATAATGTGTCCCACACTCTGCAGTTTACCTTTTTGGTATTCACACACTTCTTCACTTTCTTCATTTCTTCAATAGCCTTTAGCTTCTCACATCAGTCTAATGTCCATCAGGGACCACGCCAAGACCCAGAATTTCCTGCTTCTCAAGCAACAATGCTATGACATTGCCAACAGGGATATCACTATTTCTTTCCCAAATAGTGTACAACAACCTAAGGCCAGTGAGTGACCCAACACAAAATGGCACTTCTAACAAACAGGAAACCATTGTTGGCAAAGGGATATCAAAGGGTTCACGAAGTCTTGGGGTTCTTCCTGGTCCCTGGTATTAAAGGTTTCAGTGTTTTTAAACCCTCTTTGAAAGATAAAACTGAACCTAGTAACAACATCTCAAAAAATAATACGAAGAGCAACATCTGACAGAGAGGCTGAACTTGCTCAAGGTCTAATCTGTGTCCAGGAAGTGTCTTTATAGTATGTAGTGATCATCTGGATCACTGAGTTAATTTTCTTCTTAGGAAAAAATGCAACATTTTCTAATCTAACATAATTCATCACACATATATTGCCTTTTAAAAGTGACACTCGGCATGTAGCAGGTATTTTTGTCTTCTGACTGACATTTTAAATGTAATACTAGTGGCAGTTTGACCTTTTGTGCCCTCTTCACCTAAGAGAGAATGACAGGTTAGAACAGGACTGAAAATGTCAATCCTGTCACTCCTGGGCTCAGGCCACTCATGGTGCCTTGAACACCAATTCGAACATACCAAAGGATGAATTACAGTATCTCAAGCAGAAACAAGAACCATCTGTATTCAATGTCATACAGTCAGTTGTTAGGGGCTGAAACAGGATTACTTATTAAAATTCAAAACCCAAAGCTTTGAAAGATAACAGTAACACTGAAAATGCCTGCAAAGATGATTCAGACTTTGCCTTTTTTTTGTCAAATCAGAGGATATTTAAAACTTTGTGACTTTCAATTAAAGTCAATGCTAAGGCAAAAAGATAAGTGTGGTATGTATGACCAAAGGGTCTCGATTTGTGTTACAGCCCTCTCAGTCTCAAAGTGTTTTTATATGTAACCAGGTAAAATGAAGGTTGATGTTCAGTGGAAGAGGGCATAGTTCAAGAGAAATACAAAAAAACAGTTTGAGGTACAAGAAAGGTGATCATAGGAGCTTTTCTTCCTTTAGGTAACTTCATCTTTCCTGGCCTACAAAGTAAAGAAAGGAAATCTTTTTTTTTTTTTTTTTTTTTTTGAGCAGTTGATTAAATCTTTAAAAGTACCGATAGAAACATAACACACATTTTCAGCAAAGAATATTCCCCTGTGGAGTGTCTTGTAGAGTTTGTTGCCACCGGCAAGCTTCCTGAAACTTCATCGATAGACAGGATATGATTGCTGCAGAGCAAACAGAAATCAAGTACAGGTACATACGGCAGGTTCAATGCTTTCTCCACATGCATAAGACCTCTGTGTGTTTGACTGCAGGGAAAGTCAATGAAAGCCTCTACCATTCTCCTCCACCATACGTCTGCATGACTAATTAAGTAAGCCAAGAAGGCTGGGGCACGACACACAGTGAAAGATTAAGAAAGAAGACAAAAAGCCTCCTCTTCTGAGGGAGAAATCTTACTCTTGTTCAATCTAGCCACATTACCTTGCACTGTTACTCGATATAAAGAGACACACAATACTGGTCAGTGTTGATGTGGTAACATACAGGGAAAGAGAGAAAGGACAGCAGTCTGTGAGAGAGGGGTGAGATGAAGGGGCTGTCACTGAGCCATGTGAAGTGATTGTGTCCCAAACAATGCTGATTAAAAACTGATGAATCAAGTACCATCTTCAACCACACAAAGAGGGTGTCAAGTTTTTGTTATTCTAAAACAAGAGCCTAACCACTGAGTCTGTCACTGTGTGCATTGTTTTATATCATGTCATCAGTCATATAGTAAAAATTGTTAAAAATTGTTAAAAATTAAAATTGTTAACATACACATTAAACAAGTGTCTAGAAATGCCTTCTTTCATATGCTCGGTATCATCAAAATTACATCCTGGTACAGAGTGATGCTGAAAAACTAGTCTATGATAACTTTTTTAACTTCATAATTTCATTAAGCTGTTCTTAAAGCTCCTTGGAAAGCCTTCAGTTGATCAAAAATACTGCAGTGACAGTACTAACATGGAGTAGAAAGAGACATTACTTTGTCCCACATTATCTTGAATTTATCTACTTGTCCAGCATTGGATTTCAAATCCTTCTCCTTACATGCAAGGTCTTGTGCAATCATCACATCTTAAATAAATAATTCTACCATCTTATATAAATGGAGCACTTCACTCTCAGACTGCAGGTTAGTTCTGGCCTCCAGAGTTTTGAACAGTAGAACTTGCCTTCAGCTATCAGGCTCCTCTCCTGTGAAAACCAATCCCAACTTGGGTTCAGGAGGCTGACATTCTCATTATGACATAGTCCCTAGGTTTTGTGTTAAAGATTTGAATTCTAGTTTATTTTGATTGTCACAAGTCATCATGTAAATATCCTAGATTTAGTCATACAGGCTAATTTTCATCTGCAGTCTCTGGTAGGTTGATGGCATTTACAAACAGCAAAAGAAAACCAAACATGCAAAAACATCCATGCATAAGTACAGAACAAAATAAAATGAATGGTGAGAGAAAGACATAAGTATATACAAACATTAAAAAGTAGTTTGAAAAGCACACATAAAACTCATGCACACAGACAAAGACAACAACAGTTATTGAAAGACAAAAAACAGTTTTTGAAAACAGAGACCCAGCAACGCCTATTTGGGGAAGAAAACTAAAAGCTCACGTCAGATTAGTAATATACACACCATTGTTTTTTCTCTTCTAGACTTGCTGCTCTATCTGGAAGTACGAGTTGGTGCCTCCCAGTTGGAGTCCTGCAGCCAGAAACTTCAGCACATCATCCTTCATCATCTGAAAGAGGAGGATATGCTGAGCCTTTAGTTCTTCCCGTTTATATTCTTAGAGTAGTATTAGCTCTTTCTGTATTTCCTGTGTCGTCCTCCCCTGTCCTCATCCTTCTGTAAAGTTCAGTCTCTTGTCTCTTTTCAGTTATGATTGTTATTCACTTCCTGTTTTACTTGGTAGCCTTTTTAATCTTGTGCTTTGTTTCAGTTCAGTTCCACTGATTGTTGTCACTTCTTGTTACCTTCCTGTGTTCTATTCCCCTGATCACCTCATATGTATATATAGTCCTGTCTTTCCCTCAGTCTTTTGTCTCACCACCTGAGTGTCCTCTTTGTGTTTTGGTCATCTGGGTTTCTGTTTATTTAAACTTTTTGGACTTTTCTTATGAACTTTTTATCAGCTGCAATAAAAGTTTGGTTTTCATTTAACCCTGTCTGGTCTGAAGTGTGGATTGATGACACAATTCATTACATTCTACTTTTAAAATTAGTCTTGGAATGTTCTTTAAAAAATAAATTAAAACCTATAGTTTGGGCTACATCATGTGACCCTGAACCATCCCTTAGTTATGTTGCCAAAGACTGAAGCTGCTATGATGCACTGAATATCCCCCCACCCACCCCTTTTAATCCCCACACAGCCATATGCCATCACTGGATCATTACTGCTTGTCATTAACTTTCTGGCTTCTTTCCCATAACTTTTACTTCATCTCTATACTCTTATTGCCTCTGTTCACTATCTCATCTTATCCTAACTAATCAAGGCAGATGGCTGCTCTCCTTGATCCCGGTTTTGCTGAGGGTTTCTTCCCATTAAAGCTATATTTTTCATCCCACTGTAACCAATTGCTTGCTCACAAGGGATCAAAGTGGGAATAAATAACCATTGTTATGATTTGGTGCAATAGTCAAACTGGATTATGTTGAATTCAACTGAATTAAAAATATTATGGTTCCCACAGCTAATGTGTTTGCAATAATGTAGACTGCTGTTTTCCAATAAAACAAAGCTCAGATCAGCTCTTCTTTAATTAAGAAAAGAAATGCTTTATCTATCCAAAAAGTTGGGAGATTACGGTTTTACAGCAGCAATGCAAAAAAAGTGAAGAGCTCAACAAATTAAGCATTTAAACAAAAAGCTCAAATCTAAAAATGAAGGCAGGCTGTGTAATGTAAGATGGCAAGGACACACTACATCTGCACCTGTGTTAGCAAAGTTGAAATAGATGTTAGAAACATTTTTGCAGCATGTCCAGTAAGTGGTGCAGAGGGTGATTAGGATCTGTTCGTTATCCATAGCCATTTATCACAGTCACAGTCATTTGGATCACCTCTGCATCAGCTTATGAACAAATCCAAACTATGTTGATTCAAATTGGATTCAGACAGCAACAATGACAGATTCCCTCAGTGAGTAATATAGATGTATATCACAGCTAGCAGTTCAATATTCAGGTCACCAGGTCACAGAAACACTCCCTCACAGCAACATAACAAGGATCACGCACCTTCCAACCACAACTACTGCAGTGACTATACATTTTTTCATAACACTCAGCTTAATTTCTGTGTCTGGCCAAAAAGTCCTGAAAACAGGCACAGTCACACAGTGGTTGAGGAAGTGTCAGTGTGTCAACTTCTTCCTGCAAAACTGCAACGCTGCAACATTTTCATGAAGCACATCAAACTATACTCATTGAGTTCCCTCTGGTCTTGATTAGCTCACCAGGCTCATCAATATTATTGTTCAATTATGGAACAACTCCAACTCTGAAACCCTGTCACTGCCTTGCCTCTGTAGCACCTCTGGAATTACAGGCCTCACCCCAGGCAGTACAACTGTCAGCACCATCAGTTGGTGAAGATTCTCCATTGCGAAGAATGTATTGCAAAGAAAAATTAACTTTAAAAGACATGCACAACAAAACATAGTTGCTTCAATTAATTCTAATGAGCAAGAAAAAAAATCAGCTGTATCAGGTGATAAAGTCACTGAAAGAAAACAAAAGTGAACCACTGCGGCAGGCTGCTGCACACCACAGTGGCAGAAAAAAGTATCCCTTTAATGTATTCCTGCCTCTTTCCAAATACATAATGCATAAATATCCACAAGAAAAGCAAGGTATGTTTACCAAGCTTCCACTACATAGAATCCTAATCATGAATTAAAACTGAAGGTTTTCAGGACTGCAGCAAAGGTCTACGCTGACCATTTAACGTAAGGCAATTAATCACCGTGAAGGCGAGGAAGGTGCATTTGAGTCCAGTAAAATGTATTTTCTTGTCAGATGGAAATGGAAATTAATTTCTTTCAAACTCTCATATTCCATGGCTCTGTCCCTGTGATGTGTAAGGTATTATATTACAACTGAATTAATTTCCCCATAGCAATAAACAAAAGATGAGAGATGGTAAGACAAATCATTTATATCTGCAGACAGTTGTGCAGGCCCGTGAAGAATCATTTGACAAGGATAAAACTATTTGACTGACTGGTTATGACAGAATTTGGGGTGATTTTCTGGGTATTAGGGCACATTTTCTAACTCAAAACCCCTAGTGTTAGTTTCAAATCCATCTTCCAGACAGCACAGAGATTACATTTTGATGAAATTTGCAGTCCTATTGCTCTAGCTAAAGATAACGTTGTTCAATCTTAAATGAAGGGTGGGATAGGAATATCATAGAAGGTAAATCATTAAATTGAGTACTTTTCATGTTAATACAAAAAACTGATATGACAGTGATCTATACAAAGATATTGGAAGCTTAAATGTATTTCTTAGTCCAAAGATGTGAATTTATACCCTTGCAACATGAGTAATACAAGTACAAGCACACACATTTGATCACGTTCTTGGATGAGTCCTGCAAGATAAATTCATTGATTGATTGATTCATTCATATTCTTTGTACAGCTTTACTGAAACATCACGAGAACAAGATAATTCAAACTACCATTTTCAATGCTTATTTTGTCAAATGCATGAACATGCCTTCTTTGTCTAAAAATGTGTTGCTCCATAATTGAAGAGAACATATAGGGCTCTTGTAACAAAATAAATGAGAGATTTTATGCAATGTTAATGTGGAATTTGAGCACTTTTTTGGGCTCCACTCTTTTGACTGAGATTAATAAATGATGCAAATTAAAGACATGTTTGTCAGAGGCACTTTTCTCATAAAAAACATTTTTAGTTGTTATTACCTTACTAAAAATAACAATACCTCAGCTATGTTTAAAAAATTTATTCAGTCACTGGAATTCAAAGTGCTGGGATTTAGTGTCGCACTGCTTTGTGTTCAAGTTTTATAGAGGCTTTACTCTTTGTTAACTTATGACTGAAGGACAGAAATTGGTGGGAAGCTGTCATGTCCGTTGTTGCATGTCATTATAAAATAGCTTTATTTTTGGAGTACCTCTCCTGTCTTTTGTTGACTTGTCTTTATTATGAACATAACAAGAAGGAGAAACCTCAACAGTTTTAGTCAAGAGGAGAAATTTTGCCCTCTAAAATCAGCACTACTAAAATAAATAAAAAATGAGTACCTTAAATAAATAAAAAGAAGAAAAAATTACACTAGTGGGTGAAATGTACACAGATCTAATAACCTTTTAAGCAAAAAAATGTCTTAAACAGTATGTGCAATTAGAATCAGAACCATTACAATATTAACATACTGCACTTAAAGGGCTACAAACAATGTGTGAAAACACACACAGACACAACTTGAGTAATTTGATCACATCACACATGTAGTGTAGTAGTACTTGGATATAAGTCTTCCAATAAAATCTTATTCCCTCTTTGTACTTGTGTACAATGATCACAGCTTTATTTAAACATCATGTCAAACCAATCATTAACACTGCAAACCACAACTGTCTACACTTAATTTTTCCAACTCATCAGTTTGTTTTTGTATTGCCCCTTTCTAAAAAATAATTTCCTGAACATAACATACAAGCTTCAAGGGACAAAATAAATATTTACTTATAGCTGAGAGAGTTTATGTTAGTGTTTAATTTAGAGTTTGAATACTTAATTGGGGTCAGGACACGAGAATAATGACATACTGCAAATATAGTGGGCACAAACAGTGTATGAAAAACACACACACATAAAGCAAATAAAAATGTAAACGATGGAGACACATTAACAGCACATGCCAACTGTGCGAAGGCCAGTACCAGTCTATAGGTCACAGCAGCCTAATCTATGCTAACAGGCCTACCTTTAAACCAAGTTCTCCTGATGTCTTTTAGCAAAGTACTTTTGAGTGACAGGCTGACCTGCCACCCCAAATAAAAAACCCACACTGGTACTGCCACAATCACAAATTGAATGGGGAAAGGAGTGAAAACTTATTTGAACTCTACTTCAATATTGATATCAAACTTTTAACTCGATGCTGAATCATGGATAACCAACATATCAAACACAGTGAAGATCTCTCTTTCATTTGTCAGACTACAACTTAGTGTGGATGTATAACCAACCAGAATTATAATTTTACATTCCTTTCAAAAAGCAAAATTGTTGTGATTTGTTGTGATATTAAAAAAATTGGTATTTTGTGCCCACATAAATCTACACCGGGATTTCTGTGCACTTTTTATTTTGTATTATTTTTGTGTTATTGTATTATTATATTTGTTCATATTATTTTAATTTGATATTTTATTTATTTATTCATGTATTTATTTGGCAAATCACAGAGCATTGTGATAAACTGAGACAAATAGCTGCAGTAAAAGTCCCAAAATGTGTGCTTGAGGCATATAGAACACTTCCTGATGATGTTGGGCTGACACTTTTGTCTCCTTCTCCAGCCCTTATTTGATGAGGGTGACCTGTGAGGCACTTTCTGCTCCTCCACTGGTGACCCGTATTTTTGTAGAGGAGCTGTTCGGTAATCACTAAAAAGCAGCGGATGTCGCTGACCCCTGGTGACGTGTAGGGATTCTCTGAGGGTCAGGAGAAAATAAATCTCTTCTGCTTCACTTACTTTTAGATTAACAGTCAAGGTTACCAAAAAGGCATTTATTTGTATAGTACTATGGTGCTAACTATGTTCTCAGTAATTTGCTGTGTTATGATTGTTATTGGTAATAGTGAATGGTTGGCTTTCAACTCATACAGAATGATTGTAATCCTCTGTCTGTGGTCTTTCTCTGAGGAGTTTGCTTTGTTCTCATTTACCTATACATAGACTTATCCCTACGGTCAAATCAAGATAATACGCTATGAAATAGTAGAGCTGGCGCTTGGGCAAGGCTAAGGAAAACATCAAATAAACCTCCGCTCCCCAGCCTTTTCCTCACAAATGCCAGGTCTGTTGTGGACAAAATGGATGAGCTGAAGCTACAGCTGAAAGAAAACAGACTCATCTGGGACTACTGTGCTCTGATTATCTCAAAGTCTTGGCTTCACCCAGCAAAACCTGATACACCTGTGCAGTTAACAGGCCATGACAGAAACCAGAACTCACAGCAAAAAGGAGGTGGGGATCTTTGATTTACACTGATAAATCGGCAAATAACATTAAGACAGTCACTGCTTTCGAAACTTAGAGCGTTTGACAGTTAAATGCAGACCTTTATTCCTCCACCGTGATATTTCATTAGCCGATCTAATAATGGCAGTGTATATAGCTTCTGATGCTAAAGACAACTTGGCCCTTAGTCTCCTATATAGTGCCATTAGCACACACAGCTGAATAGATACAGTATCCAGAGGCAGTACACATAATAGTAGGGGGCTCCAATCATTTGGAAAGTAGTGATCCCCAAATTCCACCCGCATATAAATTCTGCTATACACAGAATAAGCCTGCTGGACAAGGTCTATTCCAACATTAAACAGGGATACAGGGCTATACCAACACCCTACCTGGGCCAGTTGGATCACATATCCCTGTTTACAACCCCTCAAGAAAATAGAACATCATCAGCCACGTCTTCATGGTGTGGGAGCATGCCATGAACCAATGCTGAGGACAATAAACCCCAGAAAGGCAGCAGGACCTGATGGTGTCACTGGTTGGGTGCTGAAGGATTGTGCAGACCAGCTCACAGGAGTCTTTACTAAAATATTTAACATGTCCTTAGCACAGGTCACTGTCCCATCCTGCCTGAAATCCTCAACCATCATCTCTGTCCCAAAAAAGACCACCATCAGCAGCATAAATCACTTCCGGCCAGTGGCTCTCACTCCAGTCACTGGGAAGTGTTTGGAGAAACTGGTTCGAAGTCACATCATTCAAGGACTTCCACCCACATTCGATCTTCACCACTTTGCATACAGGAATAACAGATTGTCACAGGATGCCATAGCCACAGCCCTCCACACAACCCTGATCCATCTGGAACAGAAGGACAGCTATGCCAGGCTTCTCTTCATTGACTGTAGCTCAGCATTGACCACAATCATCCCAAAAAGACTGACAACAAAAATTAATCAGCCTTGGCCTCCCACACTCCATCTGTCTCTGGATTAAGAACTTCCTCAGCAACCACCCACAGAGAGTCAACGTAGGCCTCAATTTTTATTCAACAGTCAACCTCAACACTGGCTTCCTACAGGGGTGTGTGCTGAGTCCCCTACTGTACACCCCATACACATAACTGTACCCTCACCGACCTAAGCAACTCGCTTATGAAGTTTGCAGATGACAAAACAGTGGAAAGGCTCATTAAAGAAGGAGATGAGTCTGTATACAGGGATAAGGTGGAAAAACTGTCATGGTGAAGCTATGACAATCTGGTCCTTAACATTGCAAAAGCTAATGAAATAATAGTGGGCTTCAGGAGAAACAGAGCTGACCTTCAGCCCATTTACATCAATGGGGACTGTGTTAAGAGGGTCTCTGATTTCAAATTACTGGACCTACACCTGAAACCTGAAAAACCAACACTACTGCACTGAGCACGAAGGCATTGCAGTAACTCCACTTCCTGAGAGTCCTGAAGAACAATGCCCTAGCCAAGGAGCTGCTGGTGTCCTTCTACAGGTGTTCCATTAAAAGTGTATTGGCGTATTGCATTCCAGTGTGGTCTGCCAGCACTGCTCAGGAAAAGACAGCACTCCAGAGGACCATCAACACAGCCCTGAAGATCATCACTTGTGCCCTCCTCTCCTTAGAGAAACTGCACAGGTCTCGGTGCCACAGAAAGCCCACAGCATCCTGAAGGACACATTCCACCCAGCACATCACCTGTTCCAACTGTTACTTTCATGTAGGTGGTACAGGACAATAAAAGCCAAAGCAAACATACTGAAAAACAGCACATATCCCAGGGCTGTTGCAATAAATGAACACTGAAGGGCATGCCCCTTTTCAATAGCCTGTGCAACACCTCACCTTGTACAATATATTTTTTTCCCCCTTTTTAACTGTGAACAATTGTGCAATAAAAAAAAAAAAAAAATCCAAAACTATTCAACATTTTAACTATGGTGCAATAAAAAAATATGTAATTAGCAATACAACAGTAAAACATATATATATATATATATATATATATGAAATTCTCTTTACATATGTTTGAAAGAATTGCTCTCAATCTAACCATTATTAGATTGTTCTCCTTGCATTGAATGGGATTGCATACAATTTCATTGTACTTTCGTACAATGACAATAAAGATTCTGATTCTGATTCTGAAGTACCAATCTAAAATATCATTTTACCCTCATCCCCATGCCCTGCACTCATATTTTCCTTAATATTCCAGGCCTGAGAACTGTACAATGCAATTTATCTTAGCATCTCAGCTCCTCTCTCTTGCTCTCTCTCTGTCTTTTACACAATACTTGCACAATCAGGTTCATGATTTTATGCATCATGTGGCTTAATTAGAGCTGTTTTTGGAAGCTGTCCTCTCATGTGGTTTCTAAATTTGTTCATTACTTAAAACAGGCATTTGGGTTCATAATCGGGTATAATTAAGTGTGCACAGTTCAACTGAACCTCTTTAGAGTCACACAACTCAAATGACCTGGACTTTGGGGGCCAAAAATGCTTGGGAGCAGGATACAGGGTATCTAAGCTCTCATGCTAAGGTGAATAGCTTCTGCCTCTGAATCTTCCCAGACATAGCCCTTCAGCCAAGTGTAATGGAAGGATCTGTGGGAGCAGCTATAACAGGCAGCACAGAATCTTCACAGCAGTCCACATTAGCTTTCCCTGCCCCTGATGCATTGGATTGACCCAACAACAAATCAGTCTTTCTCAGCTTCTCAACCAAGCACTGTTTCAGCTGCATTCTTGCATGTAATGGAAGTGACACATCAAAAAGGTTAGTAATGAGTATCAAATCCATTCTTCTACTTTTGTTTAGGTACTGTAATGTAGGATTTTTTTGGAGCACTCTTCAAATCAGACTCTATAGTACAATTCCAGAACCAAAAGTGTGAAAAAAGGCCAAAATACCTACAGTACTGACGTCACCTGACAAATCACAACAAAACAGAAAAAACAGACAAGCTACCATTTTACTCTAGCTACCTAGAGGATGATCATTGACATAACAAATTTGCAGTCTAAACAGAATCATCAATCATTCAGCAATCATGGTAGATGAGGCATCTGGAAATATCACAGCTGAAACAACAAACAAATCAATCCATAATATCAAGAGTAAAATTTCTCTCCATCAACAAACATAGAACAACACAGAAAATGCAGACAACTAACCTGCAATATACCACTATAATCATCAGCTGGAGAAAAGAAGCTAACAAAAAAAATACTTCAGAAGATTTTCTAACATGTACAACAAAGATCAATCTAGTGCTAGACTAAAAAATAAACAATCAAAAAAAACAGCAAAGTCTTCATCGAGTTACAGCATAGGATAGATTGGCCAGGAATGAGGCATGGTGAAACAGACACCGGTAGTTTCCAATTTAAAGTAAGCACCATTAGTCTCCAGTCTAATCACCAGCCAGCAACACTAGGGGTAAACAATAGTGATTGAGAAACAGCAACAGTATCAGGGAAATAAGGAGAACAACATAAAAAGAAATTATAACACCAGGTCAAAATATAGATTCCACTTGGCTGTGATTGATTTCTACCAGTAGCATAGAATAATTGCTTATTAGCATGATCACAATTGGTTCTCCACCTGAAGAATTAGTGAAATAGCAAGACTTAAATGCAATACACTGAAGCTCCATAGCAAGGTATGAAGCCCAGCAAGATCTTTATATAATGATGTCCTAATAAATAAATAAATATTCTGAACTCATAATTTTTAGTTTCTGACATCTTGTTTCCTCAGTATTTTATTGCTTTCTCCATAATGTTCTGTTTTGTATCTGAGCTGTAACAGGTTCACTGAATTTCAAGGCCGATTATATTGAGCCCGCGCTAAATTGAGGATACTGTCCTTAAATCAACTTGTCTTTAAGCTATAGATGAGCATGCTGGTGTTGCAGGTTCAGAAAGTCAAAGCTGTCCATTATTGAATAAAACAGAGAAGAGAAAAGATTTCTTAAAAGGAATAGTGTGAAAGAGACTCAGAGGTCTGGTTTCCAGAGCCATAATTCTTTCTACACTGAAACAGATCTTCTGGAAATGAAAGAGAGAAAAGAAATGAGTAAATATGACAGCAATAATACAGGAATGAGAGGTAAAAGGTGACAGGAGGAAATGAAAGGCCAAAGGAATGAATGACTGAAAGTATAAATAAGGAGCTTTATGGTATACCTTGGAGAATTTAATTGATTCAATAATTCAAGAGAAATGTGAAAGATTGCATGAGATTTATGAAAAGAAAGATGGATATGATCAAGAAGCAAGAATTGATATTGGATGGATATGATCATTAACCATTCAATTTAACTATAATTTAAAAAAGAAAAAAAAATATTTTAAAAACTCTACCCTCTATTTTTTTAATATATTTTACAACGTCCATCCTACTTCTATAAATGCACCTTCCATTACATATTGAATTTTTGTGCCTGTATATCAGCAGTGGCCCAAGGCAGAATGCTTGGGTTTTCCATTTTTTCATTTATCAGGTGCCTTTTTGTTAACACAATACCTCTTTTGGATTTCTCCAAATTTAGCACAAACCTCAGATGCCAAAGGGCAAGACTGCTATAACTTCACATCCTCACCGCATATCTGTCCCATTCTTGTGAAGGAATACCTTATGGATATGATTTTAGTGGTCAAAGACTGTCCTTTAAATATTTAGAGAAATTTCTTCAGATATGGCACAAAGACTGACTTGAACTCAAGAAGTCAGGTCATCATTGTAAATGAGAATTTGTTTTCAATTAATTTTACCTGGTAAAATAATGAAAGAAAAAACAAAAAGAAATTAATTAGAAATTTGAAAATTTGTTAAGGTTTGGACACCTCAACAAACATAATCCAAAAATTAGCATTTTCTTTTTCTACTTCTGCATTTTTGTTTCTGTTTGTTTTGTAGCTTTTGTTAAATGAATGAATGAATGAATGAATGAATGAATGAAGCTTGTCATGATACTTCACAGTCTTCTGTCTTGTTTTGTTCTGGAGTAGTTTTGATATTGGCCTGTAATTACTGTATTATGATGGATCAGAGCTGGGATTTTTAATGGTGGCTGCACACAGGCCATCTTCCAACACATCTGGAACACATCCAGAAGACAGATAACTGTTACTTATTTAGACCAACCTAGAAGAAGTCACTTTCAATATTTTGCCTAGAAATTTGGGAGGTATCACAGCTCGAGGAGTGTTTCAGTTATTTAAAGTGTTTAAAGGCTCATCCAAGGAGACTGGTTAAAAAAAGAAGCCAAAAAAATATTTTAAAAAAGTAACCATGGCAGGGGATGATAATAAAATAATCAAGAGCCACAATCTTTTATTGCATCTCACTAACTTTATTTTTAAAAGGCACTAAAGGCACTAAAAATGCACAGCATTTAATAGACAAATAGAATTCAGTGGGAGACTTTCTTTACCTTGATGTGATAAACGAATCAACCTGAAAATATACCCACACTGGAGGTCTATGCATTAGTCATGGAGATGAGTTACTGATTAGAGTTCTCAGACTATTGAGTTAATTGCCTCATTCTAACTTTGGCTGAGCTAATTTGCCAGATAATTTGAAGAGGGCAGAATGAATTGCACAGACTCTCCCAGGTCAACAGTTCACTGGGTTAATGATGGTGATGGCTGTGACCTTGTGAGGATAACAGTGAGAATGGAACAGAAACTCAAGAAACCACATTATCCACTGCTATATAAAAATAAGAAAAAAACAAGAAACAAAAAGATATATATTTATTTTCTTTGTGCCCTACAAATTGTTGTGTAATACATGACTATTGGTTACTTAAAATAATGTCAGTAACACAGACTGTTTGTCGATGAATCCCTTCATAGCTTTGTGTTTGAATGTGATGTGCAATGTGTTTGTGTGTTTTTATGAATATTATACACGAATGTGTGAGGGAAGCACTTGTAATTATATCTTATAAACACCGACAATAAAGGCTTTTATCTATTTCTACGTATTCATTATACCCTTTAATGAACAATTAAGGAGCCTTTAATAAGTATTCATGACTCTGTATTTTATTAAATAAAACTGGCTAAATTAAGTAATTACAGATCTGTTCAACAACCTGCATGCATCTGTGGAATCACACACTGTAAGTATGTGCTTGACCCAGACTGCATTTTTTGGAGGTTGATTCATTCACTTGACCTGTCGCAAGATTAATGTCTGCAATCCTTCTAAATCCTCCTCTAGATTTTTCCTACATTACCAAATATTTTAGCCTCTCCCTCAGGCCTAAACACTGAACAAGTGAGTAAAGAGTTTCAAAACAGTAGCTGGATTTGCTGAGGAGACTTAGTCTGTTGTATCACTGCAGATTGGAGTGTTGACACTGTGTGCCCAAGCAAACAGAGCTTTCTCCACCCTGCAGCAGATGAGGAGAATACCTGTAACCATGGTAACTGTACTCAACAAAGTGACAACAGCTGTAGCCTCGAAAAGCTTGGAATACAAACTAATTAAAAATATGACACAAAAATCACTCTAAAAACTACACAAATGTGAAATCACTAAATTTTAAAAATTACTTGTGGATATACGTGATATTCCCTTTCCTTTATATTTTTTTAACTGTGCTTTATAGTATACAATAAAGCATGTTCTATGGAAATGACTGAACTTAACATATTATACGTAATTACTGTGGATTCTGCCTGCTGTCTTTCCATATGGCTGCAGCTGCATTGAATGTTGTACAGTATTTCTCTTAATATATTTACATGGGGGGATCTTAATATAATAATAATAATAATAATAATAATAATAATAATAATAATAATAATAATTGGCAGCATGGTGGTTCAGTAGTTAGCACTGTTGCCTCACAGCAAGAGGGGCCAGCTTCGAATCCAACAACCTGCTAGCTTAGGCCCTTCTGTGTGGAGTTTGCATGTTCTCCCTGTGCTTGCGCGGGTTCTCTCCTGGTGCTCCAGCTTCCTCCCACAGTCCAAAGATATGCAAAGGGGGCTAGGTTAATTGGTGATACTAAATTGACCATAGGTATGAATGTACGCATGAATGGTTGTTTGTCTCTCTCTGTGTTGGCTCTGTGACAGACTGGCGACCTGTCCAGGGTGTACCCCGCATTTCGCCCCATAACAGCTGGGATAGACTCCAGCGCTCCCAGTGACCCTGAATTGGATAAGCGGAAGAAGATGAATGACTAATAATAATAATAATAATAATAATAATAGATTCAAATATCCAGTCATTATAATGACAAAAACATCATCGAATCTGATAAGCATTGATTTTTATTAGTAATGCTAATATAAAGAAAATCTAAGTGCAGTGCTATATAAAAGTCTTCCGATCAGTTCTTTATATTTTGATAGGAATATAAGGAATAGGTGTATAAATGTATTAAAACAACTGTAAACATAAATGGAAATACAGTACATGAGGCAAAAACAGAGTTTGTGCAGTTCTAATGAACTTAAAAGACACTGATATGACCACCTGTATTCTTGAAAACAGCCCGAAATCTCTTAGGCAACCTGTCTTGTCATTTCTCGAAATAGTCTTCAGAAATAGCTCCCGAGGCTTCTTGAAGAGCATCTTCAGCTCTTCTTTAGATGTTGGACACCTTTTGTTCTGTTCTCCTCAAAGATGACCCCACGCCATTTAGGTAATGTTGTCAGGGTTCTGAGGAGACCAATCCATGACTGATAGTGTTCCATTGTCTGTTTTCCTCTCTAGTGCATTGGCAATGTATGTTTCTGTGTTCATAATGCCCCCAAATTTGACAAGATCCCCAAAGAAATAAACACTGACTGAAATGCAGCCCTAAACTTTGACAGAACTTCCACTGTATTTTACAGATGGCTGTAGGCATGCACTATTGTACCTCTGTTCTGACCTCCTCTACATGCATTTATAATTATCTGATCCTGTCATGGCCTGTGTCTTTCTTTTTGGATTTGCATGGTTTTTTGAGTTCCCTGTAGTTATGTTTCCTTGCTTTTTCTTATATAATAGAGTTTTGCCTTGTTTTCTATCTTGTAATCCTGTTTATATTTTTACTCTAGTGAGCCTCCCTTTGTTATTTAGTTTTCCAGTAACTTCCCTTCTGTGTTCTTATCTTTTGTGAAGTTTGTGCTTATGTCTGGCTTTCTGTTCCTGCTTTATTTTGAAACCTGCTTAGTCCTGTGCATTTGTGTTTAATTTATTTCCTGCCCCTGATTGTTGCCACCTGTGTTCCTCTCCCTCCTGTTTCTTGTTTGCTCGTTAGTCTGTGTGCTTTTATACTCTGTCTCTCTTTAGTTCTGTGTTGCGTCGTCAATGTTTCTCCCTGCATGTGAGGAGTCCCTGAATTTTTGGCTTCTGTTTTCACCCTGCTGTGGAGTCATGTTTGGACTTTGCTATCCTGTTTGAGTTGGTAAATAAAGCCTATTTTTGAGTTACTCTGTCTGCTATCTGGAGTCTGCATATTGGGTCCAGCCTCCTCACATGATGCCAAACCTTGACAGAACCATAAAATTTAATTTGTAGACCTGTTGCCATTAATTTTCAGTCCAGTTCTTGTGTAACTTGACATAACACAGCCTTTTTCTCTGTTTCCCTTCCTGAAGATAACTTCTAGATGGCCACCCTTCCACTCAAACCATCTCTGTTAATAAACTGTAGATGGATCAAATGAGTTGATGCATATATGGTTTACTGAAGTTTACCACTTCTTCTTTTGTCTTCCATTTGTCCCATTTCCTCAAAGTTTTTGACTAATCTTTGGGAATCGCTCTTTTGGTCCAAAATAAAATGATATGCCTGTCAAATTGTTATCATTTATCTATTTTTGCAGATCTGACTAAAGAAATGGGAACAAACTATGTTTTTTTCTATTTTGAAAGTCTTTCAGAAAACCTGGTGAACTATTGCTCAAGACCACTTAATCCATTGCAGTAAAAAAATGAAGGAATAAGAGGCCAGTCAACACTTTCTCACAGTAGTGTATCATTTGAATTTCAGTAATTGTTTTACAAAATGTGTGTTCTTCATTTTAAGAACAGTAGCTGGTGACAACTTCTGTGTGGCTTTCCTGAGTAAAATAATTGCAATTTTTTCTGTAATGCACTTTTTCACAGAGGACATGAGTCTCTTGCCTTTGTACATTAGCCCTAGGCTTCCTGGGATTCATATAAAACAGGATTAATATTAAAATATTAATAATCCCTTTTAAGGCCAGTGCAGGTCTGGCTCCTGATGCACAGTCTTTTAACCCACATGCATGTGATCCTGGAAAGATGGTCTTTATGGCTTAGTTTCAACTCAGCACAGTAATGCAACAGTCTTAGCATCCTGCCTTTCAGACCTACCTACCATTAAATCTTTTCCATGCCCTGTCTAATGCCTTCTGGAAGATTTCTTGGAAAAAGGATCAAAAAGGCACAACAAATCTGTAAGAGCTGTAAAGAAAAAGAGGTGGTTTCTGTCACCAAAATAGATGGCAGTAAACATCTTCAAACAAACTAACATAAATAAAATTCATCAGTGGCTTTCTCTTTTTTCTTAGGTTTTGTGTCAACAGAAATTGAGCTTTCTAAAGACTGACAAAGACTGAAGCAGCTTAGTCAGTTACCAAAATGAACTGAGCTTTGTTTAGATCATACCAGGAAGGAAAGGAATAAGAAAGGAATGGAAAATGCAGTTTTTAGTATTTTACACAAGACAACACATGAGTTTGAGCCAGGTTGTCATGGTATCTGCTTCTCTTTGGGGGATGGTTGAGAGGAACCATCCAGTCAAGAAAGCTGGCTGAAAACATGTTCTCTAAATTACATAAAATATGCAAAATTTGTGACTTCCTATTCCTAAGCTAACACAAAAAGCATACACCCTCATGAAAAATCATCCATTAGTGGGTTCAGCCAGTCGTCTAGGATGCAATTTCATTGCAGAATGTATCAACTAGAAAATCCTTTACAGTTTAATAAATGGCCTATTGTAACCTTGAGCAACTCTGCGATAAAAATTTGTAGACATAACATAATAAAATGGTACTCCAGTCTCATTTGAGCTAGCCAGCCCTGACTCCTAGCAAGCGTGTATATTTAAATTAAAATTTGCTGGTATGAGAGATTGGAGCACAATGCATATTCAGATGCTAATTCTCTGCATTTGTCTGTGGAGCAGTGGGCCATATAATTTGACTTTGTGTGGGACTGTCCTGAGTGCCAGCTCAGGCTTAAGAAACGGAAATTAAATGTTTATGAGATGATGCTAGAGAAATACAGTGAGTGAAAACACCATGGGAAAAAAACAAAACAACAAAAAATAAAAGCTTCATATTTCTTTTGCTGTCCACAGACAGAACATTAAACTTATTGTTTATGGTTTATTAAGGGTGGCTATGCATGTCAAAATAAATTGTCTTTTTTATGTTGTTTTGTTTGTGACATCTTTTCCCTTCAGCATTTTAGGCCAATGACTGATGATCATAATATCACTAGTATGTCATTCATGCATGGTAACACATTTCTCAAGAACACTTTCCAGCATATTCAGCATAGCCTGCTTGTCTATCACCATTTGCATTCTAATTTCACAAATACTAGTATACACTATATGAACTAAAGTAATGGGCCACGCCTCTTAATCATTGAATTCATGTGTTTCATTCAGTCCCATTGCCACAGGTGTATAAAAATCAAACAGGTAACCATGCAGTCTGTCTAAAGAAAGGGCCACTATAAAGAGCTTATACTGTAATAGGATGCCACTGGTGCAAAAAGTCAGTTGGTGAAATTTCTTCTCTCCTGAGTTTTCCACAATCAACTGTAAATAGTTCTGTTGCAAAGTGAAAGCATTTAAGAACCAAAGCCACTCAGCCAAGAAGAGGCAGAACATGCAGTTACAGAGTGGGGTCACAGAGTGCTGAAAGTGCAAAAAGTCACCAACACGGTGATTAAATAACTGCAGAGTTCCACATCTCCTTTGACGTTAACATCAGCACAAAAACTGTGCACTGGGAGCTTCACGGCATGGGTTTCCATGGCTGAGCAGCTGCAGGCAAGCTTTACATCACCCAGCACAATGATGGAGTGGGGTAAAGCATGCCGTTTTGGAGCAGTGGAAATATGTTCTGCTGAGTGGCAAATCACACTTCTCTCTAGCAGTCTGATGAACAAGTCAGGGTTCAGCAAATGCCAGGAGAATATTACCTGCCTGATTGCATTGAGCCAACTGTTAAGTTTGGTGAAGTAGGGATAATGCTAAGGAGTTGTTCTTCCGGGGTTGGTCTGAACCCCTTAGTTCCAGTGAAAGGAAATCAAGACATTTTGGACAGTTGCAAATTTGTGGGAACATTTTGAGAAAGACCCTTATCTATTCCAGCATTAATGTGCCCCAGTGCAGGTGGCAAAGGTCATAAAGGGATGGAATAACCTGACTGACCCGCACAGAGCCCTGATCTCCATCCCATCCAACACCTTTGGGATGAACTAGAACAGAGCTCACAAGCCAGGTCCACTCGTCCATCGTCCACCAGTGTCTGACCTCATAAATGCTTTTCTGGGTAAATGGGTAAAAATTCCCACAGGCACACTCCAAAATCTTGTAGAAAGCCTTCCCAGAAGAGTGGACATTATTACTGCAGCAAAGGGGAGATCAACTCAGTATTATTTTCTATGAATTTAGAAAGGGACATCATTAAAGCTCCTGTAGGTATAATGTATTAGCGGCCCAATACTTTTGCCCATGTAGTGTATTTCATGCACAAGAACAATGTTTTTCTTTTGACTGTTTGTTTCATTGTTATCCAACTGGCTGATATTTTGAACAAACCTCGTCAGTAATTCAGGTGAATTTTAAAAGCAATATCATACAACACAGTTTCCACAACCATCTGAGATAAATCATTCTGACTGATTATAATAAATATTTTCTATTTGTATAACTTTTTTGCATTGTATTGCAAAATTTGATGCATGTTAGATTGCCTGTAAGCTTAAGTTAAAACTGGAGAGAAAGTGTAACTTTATCATCAATATGACAGATCAAGAATTGATTCAGTTATTGCTATTATTTGCTTTGCTGAGCTCTATCTCCATAAAATAATAACTGTAAGGGGAAAAAAAAAATAGTTTAAAAGAGATCATAGACCGTGCATGTCACTATGATGTATTGGAGCAACATGTATTAAATTTGCAGTCACGCCAGAAACAAGAGCATAAAACTCTTGTGTTATTAAACAGAGAAGAAGACTTTAAGATTTTTTTTTTCTCTAAACACAATCCTAATGTCTCCATCCCATGGATCTGCTCAACAAAAACCAACATTGACATTGGACAGCATTGTATAAAATCGAACCTTAATTAATACTGAACTGTTAAGCTCCAAGATTAAATACGTTTGCACATAGACTCTTGTCTTTAGGTTGTTTTGACTCCAAGAATATAAATTGGCTCTGTGTGTCCATCATGTCAAGTCAAAACCGCACCAGCATTAACTAAAATACTGTATGATTATGGCTTATATTTTTATATGAAAAATGTATGCAAAGCAAACACTAAAACTTGTTTGTGTGCAATTCTGAGCACATTATGGTGTGTACCTGTGCCTCCTACCAGTGGTGGAACAGCTTGATAAATAGGCCTCCAGATGTGTGTGAAGCCTATCTCTGGCAGTGAGGAATATTGGCTCTCTCTGCTACTTTATCATGGAAAGGCAGCTCTGACAGAAACCCTGACACAGAAACCTCTCCTCGAAGGGAAGTGGGGACAGCTTGGGCATAATTAGAATTAATGCGGAGATGTGGAATAAGGAAATGAGCCATCACAATACAGATCAGCTCTTCATTTCAGTTTTATTCTTCACTCGTTGAATTTCATGGGTAATAATGGATAGGCAAGGCTGCCAAACACTACAGCTTGTGATGACAGATATTTATGCACCGTTTCCTTCGTGCTCATGTTGGCTGAACATTGAATATATATAGAAAATAGAACATGAGCCAAAGCTCAACTAGCACATATGTAGATCAGGAAGGGAATGCTTGTTTATGTGAGGTTGTCTTTCATAACAATTTACGGTAAACCAAGTTAAATATACAAAGAAATGCATTCGGCACATTGAATCTTCCAATCTGAGCTCAGCAAGAAGACAATCATAATGACCATACATGAGGCGTCTATCTTCAGCCAGCCATGGCCTCACCCAGAAGCCTCGTTTTCTCTTTTGTCTTCTCCTCCTCAAGGCTAATACGAGTGCAGCTTGTTGTTGAAGAAGTATTTGCTGTTCCAGCACCAGGATGTTGAATAGATCCACTCTTCCCTCCATGATGACAGCTTCACAACTGATGGATGTTACAAATCTTGGTCTGCATTTATAGGACTTTGGCATCATTGCCCTGATCATGCCATTTTGACTGGTTATTATTGGCAATTCCAGGACTATACTGGGACTATGCCGGGAATGCAACAGGAATTACACGTGATAAACAACCGCTCAACGTCAGTTTACCACCAATAAAATGTTTTTCATCAGCTGGTAATCGGTTGAACACGGCAGTGTGAGCGGCACAACCAGGCATACATCGTGAGTGCATGGTGAACGCCGCGGCAACGCTTCTGCAGACCTTGGCTGTAATGAGTGGTTA
>VUQH01043468.1:0-19070 GCA_015106775.1 Etroplus canarensis | reverse complement strand
TTCACTGGGAGTGACCAGGATGGACAGGATTCAAAATGAGTCCATCAGAGGGACAGCTTAGGCTGAGATGGTTTGGACATGTTCAGAGGAGGGATAGTGGACATACTGGACAAAAGATGTTGAAGGTGGAGCTGCCAGGCAGGAAGAGAAGAGGAAGAGCACAGAGAAGGTTGATGGATGTAGTGAAGGAGAGGGTTCCCTCTCGATAGGTTGAGAGGGAGGCAGATGATCTGCTGTGGCGCCCTAACAGGAGCAGCTGAAAAAACAAGACTATTTTTCTGATCAATAGAGGTGGTGAACAGTAAATGGACTGGTACTTATACAGCACTTTTCTACTCTGAGCACTCAAGGCCCTTTTTAGTACAAGCATTATGCACACACACATTCATACAGCACTTTATTCTATGCATTTAGGCACATTTAACAGTCACGCACACATTCACACTGATGGATGCATCGGAAGCAGTTGGGGTTCAGCGTCTTGCTTCAGCATGTAGACTGGAGAAGCCAGGGATCGAACTGCCAACCTTCCTGTTGGAAACAACCCGCTCTACCTCCTGAGCCACAGCCACCTGAGTTGAGGGTTGTAATCTCATGGCTTACTGCATGTGGTTGTTTTGATTATCATCATCTGTTACAGACAAAGTTATATTGCACCTTTTATTAAGGTACAGTGTAAAGTATTTTGAGTGGTCAGTAAGACTAGAAAAGCACTATATAAATCCAAATACATTACAAGTACATTAAAGCAGGAACCAGTTTTTGAACAAAGAAAACAGTTTTCAAAATCCTGTATCAGGATCGAAGATAAAAATGTCAGCAATCAGCAGATAAGTCTCTGAGCTTTCACTGTGAGCAGAAAAATGGAAGAGAAAAATAGCTGTGCAGACCAAATGAAAGAAAAATAGATGGAGTAGTCCAACACAAACAGAACTATAGTGTGGAGGCCCCAGTCAAAACACAC
This sequence comes from Etroplus canarensis, assembly GCA_015106775.1. Taxonomy (NCBI): domain Eukaryota; kingdom Metazoa; phylum Chordata; class Actinopteri; order Cichliformes; family Cichlidae; genus Etroplus; species Etroplus canarensis. Next base: position 18,106 of record VUQH01043468.1, on the reverse strand, counting down.
ACCTCCACACACACTCTCAGTGTGTTTCACTCACTGCTCAGTATTTCTTTTTCTCCCTTGCTGGTCCTATCAGCCTTCTTTCTCCATGTATGATCGTTGCTTCACTCCCTTTCTGTTTTTCTATCCGTCCAAAAAAATGGTGTCGTGGCACAGTAAAAACACATATAACGGTCCACGTGTAAAAGAATTCCACTTATTGACCTTTTCAGAATGGTTAATGGAACTCAGTGCCACAGAACTCTGTAATGACAGAATAACAAAGAGAAGGAACTAGAAACACCACAATATTATTTATGACAAATAATGCTCTTTTCTGTGGATGTAGTCTCTTTAAGCCAGGGACTTATTACGTGTTAATTCCATTATGTTTCACAGCAACCAGATCATCTCCAAAGCAAAAGACTCCTGACTGGGTGTTCTCAGATCAGTGCTTGGCATTTTGAGCTTTGGTGGAAACAGTCTTTAACTTGCTTGCCTTCTAAAATGCCTAGCAATTGCCTCTTTCCCACCTAGTGGACTCGCATTTTAGGACGGGTAAGGGGGACTTTTGGAAACACCCATGTGCCTCTTTTTGTTTGGAAATTATGCGGTTGAGCAAAAGCTAAAACTCTGCGACAGTAGCAACAGTAAATGGTAAATGGTAAATGGACTGGTGCTTATACAGCACTTTACTCTAACTGAGCACTCAAAGCACTTTTTACTACAAGCCTCATTCACCCACTCACACACACAGAGCTATGCCTTTAACCACATTTAACTATCACACACACAAGGATGCAGACACCCAGATTCCCTACCTGACTGCGTCCTTTTCCGATCCGTCGCATGCTAGAAGGTTACACAATGCATTCAAATGAGATATGCACTTTCATATGAACTGAACAGCAGCATCATGTTGTGTGATATCAGCAGATGGTGTTTACCGAAGTCATTGGCTAAGATTTCTGTGTTGCCAGTGCACAAGTTTTCCAAGCCAGTGTGATAAAGAGCTGAAAAACTCCCAACCAAGCATGTGACAAGTTTAAAGTGAGGCAGCCCTCAGCAGTCACATTCCCCAAAACTGTCAAATTTTTGACATTTTGCGGCAAGCTGTCTGTGTCGTATCAGCTGTTGGTGGACGTGTTTCACAGTAAACTTTATTATCATCTCAAACAAGCCAAGTCACACAGAGCTTTTACAGTGGAGTGTCTGATCTACTTGACAGCTTGAGTAATGAAGTATTGTTAGCTAATTTATTTGTGCACACACCCTCATTTACACACAAACCTGGACAGAGCTTTGAAATCTGGATTTAGTTAGATTTTTCTCTCAAACACGGCTGGCAGGCAGCTTTGCTTTTATAACACACACACACACACACACACAAGCACGCACACACATGACTAAGGATGATGATTGATGAAAGGCAGTTTCTGGTGTGTTGTAAATACAAGTGTCCTTTGATCGTGTTCCTTGTGTGTTTTTGCGTGATTCTGTTTCATAAAAGAGCCTCTCGCTCCTTATCAGCACTTGCTCACACACTTCTCCAGTCTTTGTGTTTCATGTATTTGTTTTACTGTACTATAGAGAGTTAAGTGAGGCTGCACCTACATGTGTTGCACACATTGCCGTAACATGGTCTAGATATTTATGTTCTACAAATTACGTTCCTTGGTTGCCTTCATCAAGTCAAAATTTCATTTGTACGCGTGAAGTGTGGCCCACTCATCTTTACAGTTTTGCTTCAGTCCATTTAAGTTTGTGGGCCATTTATGCTCAGCTCTCTTCAGGTTTCATCACAGCATTTCAGTGGGATTGAGGTCTGGATTTTGACTGGGCCATTGCAGCCCCTTGATTCTTGTCTTTTTCAGCCATTCAGATGGAGATTTGCTGCTGTGATTGGGATAAATTTTTTTTCAGAATCAGAATACTTTATTAATCCCAAGGAGGGAAATGATTGGTCCTCTTGCATGAACCATTTTTACAAGCTTTAGCTTTGGTTTTGGGTAAGTAAATGTTGACATGTGTGATAGTGCTGTGCATCTGAGGTTGTATTGACCTAATTTAAAGACCTGCTATAAAGTACTAATGATTTTAAGTTGGAATGGCAGTTTTAAATTTGAGCCTATCTCATATAGTGAAATCAGCTTTTTTTCATCCTGCAGTGAGCCGGTGGTGGAGGGCACCCTGACCCATCCTTTTGCACTAACACTGTCTGAGGAGACGTTATATTGGACTGACTGGCAGACCCGCTCCATCCACGCCTGTAACAAACACAGCGGAGACAAAACCAGAGAGATCCTTAGTGGGATTTACTCTCCTATGGACATACAGGTTCTGGAGTCCTATCGACAGCCTTACAGTAAGTGCAATGTTTTAACCTTTGTGTTTTTATCACTTTTTTCTTGTTACAGGGGAGAGGTATGTTTGGCTAGTTGATGGTAATTTAGTGGTCTCCCTTCTTGATAATTTAACTTGGTAAAAAAAACAAGAAAATAACATATAAAGTACAATTTAATGCATGCTTTAAGAGAACCTAACATTTGGACCAGAAGCTCATGCTGCCCTGGTGTCCGAGCAGTGACTCATCGAAAGTTAACCTCTTTTGTATGTTTGCTGTCTGATTGTTCGAGGCTGAAAAGAAATGTCAGTTCAGAAATAATATTTAAGAATCAGAAACTCTTAATGTGTGTTAGTGCTGGGTAATAAATCAAAGTTTGGCTTTTGAAGGCAACACCATTTTTAAAAAAATAATATTTTTGTCATGTTGACAAATACATTTATTCTGACCTATCAGAGGCCTTCAGTTGCTGATGTAGCTCTGTGTTCGCTTGGATTCAGAAAGATCTCTTCAAAAAAGTCACACAAACTTATTCAGGTTGGGAAAATAAAAGTAGAAAGTATAATTAGTCTTATTATGCCGTAGAGGTGTTATGTTTTCAGATTGCCCATCCTTACGTGCAAATCTTATCACCACTGCAGGAGCTGACTTGTTTGCTGGACCTTTACTGAACTTTGTGTGGCTCATTATTACGATGGGTTGAAGAGTTGAGAGCATTTTAAAAATCACGAGTTCAAAGGTCAAGGTCACAGTGGGTGGCCAGTGATATTCTCATTACCACCGTAGGAGCTGACTGGGCTCCTGGATCCTTCCCAGTTTATCATCAGAAGGGGTTTAAGAGCTGATATTTTTGAGGTCCGTTGAGGTCTGTGCATCTGTCCGTTACAAAATTGACCTCTTCGGGAGCTGACTTGTTTGCTGGATCTTTACTCACTTTGTGTGGTTAACCCTCTGGACACACCAGTGAGTCTGGATCACGTGACTGAACTCTTGCTTTTCTGTCATGTGATTTGGACGTGGTGCACCTTCTCCAAATCACATGACCGGTGCACAAGTGGGGGCTGCATAAAAGCAAGAGTTCAGCCATGTGATGTGGACAGACTCCTCGCATCCGTGGACTCTATGATGGGTAGAACATCTGGTAACATTTACGAGATTATAGGGTCCCAATTCGAGGTCACACAGGGTCAGATTTAAGGTGGAGCTGACCGAGTTCTAGGGATTTTATTGGGCAGTGGATTCAGGTGGATTTGCTAATAGTGGAGCTTGATTTTTGGTATATATTAGCCAGGAGTAAGATTCAGAAAATATATCACCAATTTCTGGTTGTTAGAAAAGGTTGCCGGTTAGACGGTTATGTCACACTAGAGGGCATCCATCTCAGTAAAGATCTACTATGCTGATCTGCTTAAAATGCACAGAGTAGTGTCACTGAGCTGCACTGACGGGTTAGTAATTCCATATCCTAATCCCAGCTTCTGTGCATCAAACTAATCTTGTGATTTTTCCTTCCCCTGCTTGTTCCTTTATCTGGTCTTTTTGTTGCAGTCCAGACACCCTGCAGTGATGGTAATGGAGGCTGTAGTCATCTCTGCCTACTCTCTCCAGTTGAGCCTTTCTACAGCTGCGCCTGCCCCACTGGAGTCCAGCTTAAAGCGGATGGAAAGACATGCAAACCAGGTATGGATGTGTTTCTTTCATTCAGAATAAACTGCCACTGGTAACCCTGAACCAAGCTATGAGTTTTTCAGAACCAGTGTAGTTACTTAAAAAATGATGTCATAACTAGTCAGATGTTACTGCATGATGTACTTGGCTACTCCCACACTGAGGCGTGCCATGGTAAAAAGAAAGAAGTGTCCTTTTTTCCAACAGAAAATTAATGTTTTAATAAAAAACGAATTTGCATTATGTCACATACAAACCAGTAGCTCGTTATTGGCTGGTCTTCCAGCTGCAAACCACCACATACACTTTCTATCAGATAATTCACAGCTGGAGCTTTCTACAGCAGGTCTCCAGGATGGTATGTTTACATGTTGCGTTTGTTTTTTGGTTGATCACAGGTATGCACATGTTTTTTGTGTACTTGTGATCAGCCATGCCTATGGGGCGGCTGTGGCTCAGGAGGTAGAGGGGGTCGTCTTCCAACTGGAAGGTTGGGAGTTCAATCCCCGGCTTCTCCAGTCTATGTGCTTAAGTGCCCTTGGGAAAGACACTAAACCCCAAATCGCTCCTGTGTATCCATCAAAGTGTGAATGTGTGTGTGATAGTTAAATGTGCTTAAAGGCATAGAATAAAGCTCTGTATGAATGTGTGTGAATAAGGCTGGTAGCAAAAAGTGCTTTGAGTGTCAGAGTAGAAAAGTGTTACATAAACACCAGTCCATTTTGTGTGTTTTTGCTGTCTGTGTGGGCATCATAAATGATGGCGGTAGTTTGTGTATTTTGCACTGGGTCTAATTATTCTGCTAGTTCTTAGGCAGTCTTAATTTTTGTTGGTGACGTTTGTGTGTTGCATGGGAAGCAGACGGTGGAGCTGTAAGGTAGGGTGCATTGTTTTGGACTTTTTTGCCTTAATAATTCTGTTACTTGTTTGTGTCTCAGACTACCTTGCCTTGGTCCATTGGCAGTATGGGGATAGGAGTGAAGTGGGTGTTTTAACAAATAATTTATCAGAAAAACAATTTGTGTATGAAGTGCAGACATTTGGTTTCAGTTTAATGTGATGTCTGATGTAATGTTATTTACGGCATAATAAAGCCCTTAGCAGGACAGGGTCGGTCAGTACCTAGACAGCTTAGCATTGGGTCCCGGTGGGCAATAATTTGCCACATGTTGCATCCCACTTGTATCCTGTTAGTTATCCTGTTATCCTGTGTTGGTCATAATCATGGACGGAGTGCTCCTATTGGTTGACTTCCACATTAGGAAGGCGTGGTTGGGGCTTTCCTATGACCATCATCCTAACATTAGTAATTCAGTTTTATTTCTGTAGCACCAATTTACAACAAAAGTCACCAACTGAAGGATACAAATTCAAATAGATCATTTGAACATGTCACATAATTAAATCTGTGTATGAATGCTAATTAATTCTTTTACTTTTATTTATAAAACACCAATTTACAACAAAAGTCGCCTCAAGCGGCTTCACACTGTGAGGTAAAGACCCTGCAGAGAAAACCCCAACAATCAGACCATTCCCTATGAGCAGCACTTGGTAAGTGCAGGAAGGAAGAACTCCCTTTCAACAGGAAGAGACCTCTGGCAGAACCAGGCTCAGGGAGGGGCAGCCATCTGCCTGGACCTGTTGCGGGCGAGGGGAGAGAGTCAGTGCTCTGACGTGCTGATGTGTTAATGATTTTCAGGCCATGGTTTCTGCTGACTCCTCCTGTATATGACTGTTTGTGAACCTCTTTGACTCCTCTGTGGATTTTAATTCTCATTAGTTTGTGAAACACAGCCAACACACGACAAGAAAACGTCTGGCTTTCTGTGCTTCACACACTACAATAACCTGTGAACTGTGAGGGATCGTGAGCCGGATCAGCGGCTGCGCCACGTGAAGCTTGTTTTGAAGTTGATGCCAGCAAATTTAGTAACATTTAATATGTTGTTTTACTGTTAGTAGTTACTCTGAACAGTCAGAGAGTGCTGACCTTTGTTGTGTTTGGTGTGTGTGAAATGCAGTGCTGCAGCATCACCTAGAAAACAAGTGAAAATGACCGCTCCGGTGGCACAGCGGAACACTTAACTGACCGGCCGCCATGTTGATTCCCACGATGCTAAAACAATAAGAGCCTTATTCCTCAGTAGCACGACACTATATCAGAGTTTGCCTGTGTCTGTTAGGCTGTGTTATGTGAATGTATTCAATTTGAATGAAGCATGCCAACCAATCACTTAGCCACTGTTGACAATAAAAACAACAATGCTCTATTGTGTCAGACTGCAGTTTGTGTGGCTGTGTGTGTGTGTCTTTGTGTCCATGCTTCTAATTTGTTTTGCTTGGCTGGTTAAATTGAAGGCGTTTGTTATTGCGCTGGCAGTAGAGTGTGTGTGTGTGTGTGTGTGTGTGTATGGGACTGTTTGTCAGGGGTCTTTAAGTATCTGAAAATGAAGTCAAGCGAACAGAAGAGTGGAATCACAGATGCTTTCCCTGCTTTCTTTTCATTCTTTCTCCTGATTTATCCCGCCTTGCCTCAGTCATTTAGGTAACGATGGAACAACTCTCCTTGTAAAATCTGATTGGTGCCATGGCTGAGAGATGCCAGCTTTTGACTGGTTGTGCCGTTGAAAGAACAAAGATCAAAGATTTAAATTGACAGTTTGGAGAACTATGCATTTTTGTATTTATTATTTTTAGAATGACATTTGGAAAACGAGATGGGCTTCACCCAGATACTGATATGGTGAAATTCAACATGTCAGGTATTGTTTGATGTAACATGTGAGAGTACACAGCTCAGTTACAGATCATTATTGTCTCTGTAGGTTCTGTAAAATATTATTTTTACTGGACCTGCTGTACAGAAATGGCTTTGTCTTATGATTTGAGTGAACTGATTTGAAACGTAAAGAAAGATAAGTCAGACAGAGCAGTAGAAAGCGACACTTTGAACTTTTTTTTTTTTAAAATCTGAGCTCTTCAAAGTCAGAAGGTGTAAGAGACAAAGAAAAACAGTTAATTGTCTCCCATGAGGTGAGTTTGGCTCCTGTTAAATCAACCAACAGCCAAACACAGTGGAGGATCCCTCAGGACAGTAGAGCCCTTTGTTTCCAGACTGGTTGAGTAAGGAGGAGGCAAGAAAAGTAATAATAGTACATCTTGGCTCGGGCTTGAAATCTTTTTCACAACAGACAGATTGATATTGGACTGTGGGCTTTGGCTCTGATCCAGATCCCAACTACCCAGACTTGCATCTGTTGGATTCTTCCTTGCTATGAATACTTGAATGACAGAATCTTTAGAGAAATGTAAAATTTGCCAAATGGGAGAGAAATATCTGATGGCTGTTTGTGTAAAAAAATTGTGACTGAACAGCAGATTAGTCCCAAATAGGCAGGAAAGACGCCTCTTTGTTCTGATTGTGTGTTAGGATGGCACTACTACAGCTCAGTATATTGACCACGTTAAACAACGGTAGAGCAATTTTTGGGATGGGATGGTAGGGCGGAAATTCTGTGAAGTTCTGTTACACTGCTCTGCAACTACAACAACTTGGCTTCATCACCCTTGCAGGTCAGCTTATGGCTTCTTCATGTTGAGGATCATCATAGTAATTTTCAGTAGAACAGTGTGCAGGAATATCCTTGAGCTTTGGCTTCTGCAGGGTTATGCACCATGAGCTTGTTCCCCAGAGCCAGACTGTCAGCGTGGAGTTCTCAGGATGAACGTTATCACAGATGACCTGAACTGTGATGCCACTGTGCAACTCTGTCCTCTGTCATCGGTGGCATATTGGTGTACTGGTTAGCATTATTGTCTCGCAGCAAGAATGTTTTGGATTCAGACCCTTGCTGTTTGTATTTTTCTCGCTCTACCTTTGTGGGTTTCCTCTGAGTGCTCTGCCTTCCTCCCACAGTCCAAAGACTGTGTTAGGTTAATCGGTGAATTGAAATTTGCTGTGGATATGAGGCAGATAAAGTGCCCAATTGCACAGAATAAAGCATGGTATTGTATGGACAGTATATGAACAAAAGTATTGGGCCACACCTCTTAATCATTTAATCCAGGTGTTTGATTCAGTCCCATTACCACAGCTGTATAAAAGCCAGCAGCTAGCCACGCAGTCTGCCTTTACGAACATCGGTGAAAGAATGGGTGGTTCTAAAGAGCTCAGTGACTTCCAGTGTGGTACTGTAACAGGATGCCACCGCTGCAACAAGTGTAGGTGGCTCATACATTTGTTCATATAGTACATGATTAAATATGGTTTGTAGTCTAACATGCTTTGAGTGGTCAGTAAGAATAGGAAGGTCCTTTATAAATGTCTGTCCATTCCACTTCCAAAAAGAAATCCAAGATGAAAGGTCTTTGTTTTGACACAGTGGAGCTGAAAAGACGGTGTCCCCATGGAGACCTAGGGTGCGGGACTGGCCAGATTTAGATTATGTTGTTTGATTTTCTCAGCAGAGCTTCAGCTGCACCTTGTTGTGCTGGTGTTTGTATTACTAAATTCATAAAGCTGAGAGCTAAATCATTTCTGCCACAGACCCTGCAGTGAGTACTTTTGGTTTGTAAATAAAAACTGCTCAAGATGAATTAACCCAGTCTGTCTTATTTAGGAGCAGAGCAAGTTCTTTTGCTGGCTCGACGTACCGACCTGAGGAGGATCTCACTGGACCTGCCAGATTTCACTGACATAGTACTGCAGGTAAAAATACATACACACACTTATCAGTCCTGAATTGTTTGGGTTAGGGATTCCAGGATTCATCAGGTGGCAACAGTCAGGGACAGGAAGCAAAACTAAAGACAATGCACAGGGCGTGACTGACACCAAAGTAAAACAGGAAGTGAGAAATATGCTAGAAACACAGACATAAGACCAAACTTGACAGAAGACAAAAACATTAGAGGATAACACTGAGGAGACACAGAAGTAACTAATAAGAGTCAAAACACAAAGAGGGTCTAGAGTCACAATAAAACAAGGACAGAAAGTTAAAACCCTAACTGAAAGATTACAGTAAACCATACTGAACATAGGTAGGGTTAGAATGAAGGTTCAGGCATAAAAAGGGCCTAAAACCCCGAAAGCTCAAAACCAAAACTCAGAATATACTAAACTAGGCTACAAAAACCCAGGACCATGACAGAGATCCTCTGCTCTGCAGGTTGATGACATTCGCCATGCCATAGCTATAGACTATGACCCGGTTGAAGGCTACGTCTATTGGACTGATGATGAGGTTCGGGCCATTCGGCGATCTCGCATTGATGGCAGCAATGCCATGACATTGGTTATCACAGAGATCAACCACCCAGATGGCATTGCTGTGGACTGGGTGGCCAGAAACCTTTACTGGACCGACACTGGCACTGATCGGATTGAGGTACGTCTGATTCCTTACACTTTTTATTTTTGAAAACTCTCTGTGCAAAACAACTGTGAGTGCCGTTTACACTATGTTATTATGTTATTCATATTCAAACATAACCAAACAGCACCAAAGAAGCATCAGTTGCATTGCTTGTATTGCTTAGAGACATATTTTTGGATCAATGTAAACGTTGTTCCAGTTTGGCTTGAGGCCTTATGTGTGCGCAGCCGACCAGACAAACAACTTCCAGTTCTTACTGAGAAACACTGACGGACTGCAAACAGCTTGGATAAATATGAAAAATGTTGTCTTGTTGTGTTGTATTTTAGTATTGGAATGTCTTGTGTTATTGCAGGTTACCAGGCTAAATGGAACGTCTCGGAAAATTTTGATTTCTGAGAACCTGGACGAACCCAGAGCCATTGTTCTGGACCCTGTTAACGGGTGGGTATTTTAGTTGCAGGGACACAGCTGTCTTTAGGTGTACAACAGAGATCATGTTAGCCATATCTGTTCTTTCTCATTGCCTCTGTCTGCAGTTACATGTACTGGACTGACTGGGGTGAACACCCAAAGATCGAGCGGGCTAATCTGGATGGAACAGAACGACTGGTCCTGATTAATACCTCTCTGGGCTGGCCCAATGGACTGGCTATAGACTATGGAGCAGGAAAACTATACTGGGGAGATGCCAAATTGGATAAGATCGAGGTATGTTTAATGGCAGTCTGTACGAGATGCAGAAGAGGCAGATTAAAGTGAATTTGAATGAAATGAACTTAGTGATTACTTAAAGCAGTTACACTACAAGACACATTTTCTCACACAGTTTACAGCAGTTTATTCTGTGTGCTTAAGTGCTTAAACTTCCTTTTATTTATACCTGAAACTGATCTGGAATCACCATTTAACCTAACATGCATGTCTCTGGATTGTGGGAGGAAGCCCGAGAGCCCAGAAAGAACCCACACAGGGACAACATTCAAACTCCACATGCAGAAGCCCAGAGACAAGGAGATTTGAGCCTGCTGTGCTGTGGTTGACATTTTGCTGCCATAGTTTTGGTCCACTTGTCCCATTAGTGAACCAAAGTTTTTGGCGTGATAACCATTATCCTATAAGGAAACATTTCTGTCCTCAGAAGGCTAGTTTCCTCCAGAATGACAGTGGGACGGGGGGTCCCTGAATGCTTCGATATTTGTGAGAATGGTGTCAGTCATGCTTTGCCCTTCAGTCACATCAGATCTCAACCCAGCTCAACACCTATGGGAGATTTTGGGACAGTATTAGACAGCGGCTGTCCAACACCAACAGTAAAACATCACATGAAGGAATAGCCGTTAGCAAAATGGTTTTGACTCCTCCAGTTATGTTCCAGAGACGTGGAAAATCAATGCCCAGGTGCAGTGAAGCTGTTCTGGTGACACATGTGGTCCCAACACCTCACTAAGACAGTATCTGTTGTTTTTTCCTTTTAAAGCTGTCTGTATGTGTGCTCCTTCTCTGCTGGGAGATAGCTGAAAGCCAGAACATAAAGGCTGAACTGGAGACAGTAGATATGTGCATGAATGTGTGTTTCAATAGTGGACCAAGGGAATGTGGAATTGCTGCTGGACAAGCTTAAACACTATTGGGTTAGATTGTGTCTTGTTACAGGTCCAAAATGAGCTGGTCTATCCCAGTTTTATCTTGTCTGATTTAGGATGCCTGTCCTGTTTGACCTGTTGTACTTTTTCACACAGTTTTAACACCCTGCCATGTATCACATAGCTAATATTGAACTTGATTATCATTACCTCCAATCTGATGAGACAAATTCAGTCTAATTTGGCACAATGCAAAGTAGGGTTTTAGTGATTCCAGTCACATGCTGATAATGATTCTGTGTGATCTAGGCTGCTGCAGTCAGTCACATCTACAGGAGACATTTGTTATTTAAAATCCTCTGTTCATGCTGTTTAAGATAGATAGTATCCATTTGAAAAGCCCTCCTCCTCCTCCCGTCTCTTTTATGATCACCTGTGATTTTCTCCTGCCACCTGTTTCCAGTTTGGCACATCTTAACCACGTCAGTGATGTACTAATATTCCTGAGACCTCTCCATCCAGCAGTGGAGCATTTCAGAAGAGGTGATGAGCCTATCAGTGTTGTGCAGCTGTTAGAAAATCTTTGTATTATTAATTAAACTGCTTCTTAATTATTCAATCAGTTTCTTATTCTTTGGTCGAATATCTTCCCTCAAAGCCTAAAGTAAATCAAATTACTTGTCGGGTGTTAGTCTTAGATATTATAGTTCCCTAGGTCTAATAGTGTTTTAGATATAATTTGATTGTTTTTGAGGCTGTAGTGGTTGTGGTTGAGTGAACCAGTGAAGTCAGTGTGTGGGAAACACTGTTTAGAGACTGTTTAGACAGTCGTGATGGGAAGTGCTGTTTACACTCTAATTTGGTTAATTTTGGCTCTTGTTGTCAAAGTGATTTGCAAATTGTCAAAAATGTGGACTAGTGTGATTTAGATTTTTACCATGATGCACCAGGGCAGGATAGACTGGCCATCAGGGCTTCACTTATAGGACTACCTTCAGGGTTGTTTTCAAAGGAGAGAATCTACCTCCTCCAGTTGCTCTGAAGCAAAAAAAACTGCTGCTGTCTCAAAATTCATAAAATCCGTATGGACATACACAGCAAACAGCAGCACAGCACCGATTCTCTGTTGTTATCATCCCATTGTCTCCCATATACACACTTATTTTTCACTTGTGCTGTTGCACGGGTTCAGTTGACGTCACCTCATGGATCCTGCACTGCTAAATGTGGCCAGTCCTTTATTTCTCCACCTTCTGCCTACCCTGAGGTTTGGAGCACAGATGTGGGTCTATTCTTTTCAACATAAAAAGAAGTCAAACTTCTATAAAATGGAGGCTTTAACATGACAGAAACTTCTTGACAAGTGCTTTGCACCACTTGGTCAGCTGGACCACTCGTGCTGAAAAACCCATTTCCGCTGAGCTCTGACAGCCGCTGTGCTGTGAGCGTGTGACGTCATTAAAAGATAAAGCAGCCCTGCTCCACACCCTGGCCTGGGACACAGAGCTGGGGGTGGGCTGGCTGTTGTACCACCCTTCCCCCTCTCACAAACACATCTGTGACCCTCTTAAAGAAACGTTCTCTGCTCCTCTTCACCTGTTAATTTTGCACACTTTGCCTTAGACGTGACAGTATATGTGCATACCTCTTCTGCTGTGTTCTTACTGGTAATTGATTTTTTTAACTGCCCTGTGATCATTTTGCTTTTCTTTGATTTTGTCTGATTTATCTGTTGAGCTGTGTGACCCTGCTGTTGAAATTTTCTTTGTGTTATCATACTTTCATTGGGGCAGAGAGGGGAAGGGAGAAAACTCCAACAAAATGGGGAATGCCTGAGCTTTCTGGCTGAGTGCTTATCAATTGAAAAGCTGCTCTGTCTCTCCCTCCTGCTCTCCCCCTCTGTCAGGGTGAAAGGACCCACCTCAAAGGGTTTTTTTTTCACGTTTCAGCCTTGTTTTTATCCTGTGAAAAGAAATTTCTGCTGGGGGTGAAGACATTTCAATTGCACGTCTGTGTGTGTGTGTGTGTGTGTGTGTGTGTAGTCATGATGAATGAAAGCTGAGAGATTTTAAGCTGCGCTCCATTTGTCAAATTTACACCTTAGTTGAGATAAAGGATAATTAGGGTTTATTAAAATGTTGGCTTTGTTTTGATGATACTCACTAAAATATTTGCTTTAATCTGGAGAAATTATACATGAGGTAAAGGTTCTAAATTAAAAAGTGAAGCCTGTGCAGATGTGCCTTAACCCTGCATTCTTTATAATGACCAGAAGGGGAAAACACTCACAGCTGAGATGCTCACCAGTGGGTAACGTCACCACGGCTGTCCACTTTTTATTCATTTTCAGTATTTGGGGTGGATGTGGCTCAGGAGGTAGAGCGGGTCGTCTTCCAACAGGAAGGTTGGTGCTTTGATCCCTGGGTTCTCCAGTCTACATGCTGAAGCGTCCTTTGGCAAGACGCTGAACCCCAAACTGCTCCTGATGCATCCATCAGAGTGTGAATGTGTGTGTGATAGTTCAGTGTGCTTAAAGTCATAGAATAAAGCGCTGTATGAATGTGTGAGTGACTGGGTGAATGAGGCTTGTAGTAAAAAGTGCTTTGAGTGCTTAGTCAGAGTAGAAAAGCACTTTATAGGTACCACTCCATTTAGCAGTTACCATTCATTAAGCCAATAAAAACAGCCCATACAGTCTGTGGGTTTTACTGACATGTTTAAAAATGACTGATGGAACTCATATACAGATGGATAAACACGCAGTGAGATGATGGTGAGAGGGGCTTGTGTCCCCACCAAAAGGCGGCATCATGGTGGCTGTATCCATCTTTTCTGTCCAATCATCATGACACGATCTGACATGCCGATTTGTTTCAATGATTTATGGGAAAATAAACGGTCTTTAAAAGCCAGTAATTAAAAACTTGCATAATTTGTTTGTGAGGGTGTAGGTATTACTACATTGTGCATTCATTTAACGTTTTGTAGGTTATAAAAATGTGAGAAAAGATCAAGGCCGTACATTGTTTGTGAGACTCTTCGTCTTTGATGCTAATAAAATTGTCTAAAATGCAGTCAGAACAGGATGATGCTCATTTACACTCTCCCTCAGGTGCGTGCATGTGTGTCTGTTGTGAAGACAGAAAATGTGAGCATACACTCATGTTGTGGACATTGACTGCTTTTAGGGAGGCAGAAAGAAAGTCCCAATAATGCAACCATTAATTTTTTAGTGTGATGACCATGTTAGTGTTAAATAGTGCTTGTGTTCTTTAGGAAATGGATATATTACCACGTAAGGTCCTCTGAGGTGTTGGAAACGTGACTGTGTGTCTGTGTGTGAGTGTGTATGTGAGCAGCAAGCCTGCCAAACAGCTGAAAGCTGAACAGTGTACAGCCTTTTACCTCCTGAAAGAGGGAATGATAAAAGACCCAGGCAGAGTGAAGACTTTCTCCAAGAACACTGGTGGAATGCTCTCACTCCCAAAGTCTCCCTCCCTCTACCTCTCTTTCTTTGTCCCACCCACCCATCCACCCACCCGCCCTCCCCTCCTCTCTCTTAGTGTTTTCAAGTCCTTTTTTTTTAAAGAAATCTGACTCCCCGCTTCACCTCCTCCTCTGTGAAGAAAAAACCCTCTGAAGTTACCGCACAGGCCCCCTCCTTTTGAAAGAAGCGTGTGTTCGTGTGAGAGAGCCTTGACTGATGTGTTGCTTTCTCAGCACACACGCATAAAACGGCTGCTTTGTTGTGATTATGCAGATTGACTATGCGTAGCGCCATTCAGTCACACTGTTGAGCCATATGGTAACTACTTGTGGGTGTGTGTATGTGTGTGTGTGTTTTGTGTGTGTGCACGAGGTGGAACTCAGAAAGTGGGGAGGTGTATATAGTGGAATTTCCCCTGCTTAAGGCTCTGCACCTTGTTTCAATAGCGAGCGTAGTCTCACTGCCGTCTGCAACCAAACAGGCCGGTTTCTACAACAACCAGTGCTACTTACAGTATGTGATAATGTCATGGCTGTTATGCAACCAAGGACTGTATTTAAGCAGTTTTAGAACGTTCAGCGTTTAAAGAATTCTCTTACTTCTAAAAACATTTGAAAAACCTGACCACGTTTTTTTTAAATCTGAGAAAATAGAGAAAACTTAAAGGATCATTTGGTTTATTCCAACATGGCGTATTGCCTGTTGTTGTGGCTATGTGCTCTTTGTGTATCGTGTCCTGCAAGACTCCTGCAGCTTTCTGAAAAATGTCTTCTTTTCAGACTCACTTTGTTGAGTGTATTAGGGATTTTCAGGTAATCTTTGTATCAGGGATGCTGATTTCACTTTAACAAGACCTTTTTTTGGAAATGGACGGGTACTTTTTCTAGTCTTACTGACCACCCAAAGCGCTTTAGACTTCTAGCCAGATTTAACCGTACATTCGTACAGCACACATTCATGCCCAGTTTAGAAACAGAAATTATCCCAACATGTCTTTGGGTGACTTCGCATGCACAGATTTTGGGGACATGAAATAACATTAAGTAATACTGCTAGAGTCCTAAAATACTTGGACCTGTCTTGTTATTTTTTGTAAATTTGCGTACTACTCTTGGACTGCATTGTGGCATTACTTTATACCAGTGTATGCACAAATCCCAGTGGTGTAGTCATCTACTGTCAATACTGTCAGAAATACAGATACTTCTCCTTCTGTTAAACTGAATAGAAACTGCTTGAGGTGATGTGTTTTAGTGCATTGAAGAGGGGGCAGTCTGTACTGCTGGAAAAACCAGCCGAGCCAGTTAGCTATAAAAGATGGCAGCCATGAGTATTTAAGAAAAGTATGCAGTAAAAACCTGGGATTAGCATGGGTGTAGCTGTGTAGATAAAGGTGAGCCAGCCAACATGGGCAAAGTTCTGTACAGCCTGCTGGTGTATTGGTGTCCACTGCAGTAGGGTTGGGCAGTTTTCTCCTCAGTCCAGTCATTCTGTCAGCAACCTTTTGATGTCGCAGATGACTGATAGCATCACCACCGGTGAAAAGGTATTAGGGCTGCGGTCATCCACCCTCCATAATGCATAATGTGTGGCCCAAACGATCAGTGTGATCACTGTCACTGCGATACCTTCAACATGCAGGAGTAATAAGCCGTGCTGTTTTGTTGTAGATTAATCTACCCGCTAGTTTATGTTGTAAAACTGATCAGTGAGGGAAACAGGTGGTGTTGGATGCTGTTTATAACACCAGCAGGTCAGCTTTTTCTTTAATTTTAAAACTGAATTTAACTTCTTAGGTTTCTGTGGTTGGGTCTAGAGAAAAAGAGAGGCATGAAAAAAATCTCACTTTATAAAAATGTAATGGAGTTGTTGTTCAGAGGTTTTTCCATTTTATTTTGTCTTTTCCAGTGCTTTGAATGCATCAATTAAATAAAAGATTAAAATGGTAGTTTTGTATGGACTTTGGCCTCTGAGTGTCTCTGTGCTGCCCTGATGCTTTATCCCCGTGAGGGCCGTGAAAGACGATTTGAGACGGCTTTGTTCATTACGGAGCTTTTAAAAAAACACTGGCATTGGTAGTACTGGAGCATGCAGCCAAAGACAGGGAAACACACTCATACCAGAGCCAAATCTCCGACAGGCAGCAAGCGAAATAAGTTGTCTGTTCAATGGTGTGATCAGTTGGCTGGAAATGCTTGATGAATTTTAGTCTCACTTGCCACACCTGGGCAATGGGCTGACTTCACATACTATCATTTGAGGTTAGGGAGAAAAACAGTCTGGCTTGTTATCAAGGATGCAGTGACAGTGACCACATTCGTGTCAGTAAAGCAATAAAAATTCCTCACAAAAACTAAGCTGGCATTCTTTATTAAGCAATCAAACTACATTAAAACTTACCATTTTCAGAGTGTAGGTTTGCTGTTTTGGTGGTGGTTGTTATTTCCTATAGTAAAAGCAGTAAGATAGCAGGTGGTGAAAGAGCCTATGCTCAGCCCAGTCTACAGTCGTTTAGTCAGACTAGACAAATATGATGAATATGGAACTGCTATTAGGCCTGCAGTTGGAATTAAAATAAGCTTATCGATTAAATTAAATTCAGTTTTATTTATTTAGCACCAATTCACAACAAAAGTCACCTAAGGGTGCTTTACACTGTAAGGTAAAGCCCCCACAGTATTAGAGAGAATACCCCAACAATTAGACCATCCCCTTTGAGCAGGACTTGGTGACTGTGGGGAAAAAAGAACTCCCTTTTAACAGGAAGAGACCTCCAACAGAACCAGGCTCAGGGAGGGGCAGCCATCTGCCTGGACCGTTTGGGGGTGAGGAGAGAGAGAAGAGAGAAAGGAGAGCAAAGAGAGACACAGACTATGGGAGAGAGAAGACAACATTTAATGACATGCAGCAGTAACTAATAAATGCATGGGGAGTGAAAAGAGGTGGGCGGAGAAGAAATGCCCAGCACATCATAAGAAGCTCCCCAGCAGCCTCAACCTATTGCAGCATAACTAAGCCCTAACTATAAGCTTTATGAAAAAGGAAAGTTTGAAGCCTGATCTTAAATGTAGAGAGGGCGTCAAACTGGGAGCTGGTTCCACAGGAGAGGGGCCTGATAGCTGAAGGCTCTGCCTCCCATTCTACTTTTAAAAACTTTAGGAACCACAAGTAGGTCTTCACTCTGAGAGAGAAGACCTATAATGGGAAAATATGATACAATGAGTGTTTCTGAGGTTTTTAGGGCCAAATACAATAGCCTCACTTTTGTCTGAATATAAAATTAGAAAATTATGTCTTCTTTATGTCTTCAAGACATGCCTATAGTTGTTATTGATCTGAGTCATCTGGCTTCGTGGATAAAAATAGCTGGGTATCATCTGCATAGCAATGAAAATGTTCACAGTGTTCCCTAATAATATTGTCTAAAGCCCCTGTCACGCCTTGAAACACACAGCTGTCGAATAATTGCATATTTGGTGCATTTAAGGGGAGTGGTAAAAATGGGCTTCAAGTTGTAAATGCCGGCATTACGCTAGCATTCCTTGGTATTATATGTTATGTTTACGTCCATTTAACATCATTGTTCTGCGTATGCCAGCGTTTTAGAGGAATTTGGATGCATCAGCATAAGCTTGTTAAATCGTCATGGTGTGACAGGACCCTA
>VUQH01043467.1:0-12610 GCA_015106775.1 Etroplus canarensis | reverse complement strand
GTTGCACTGTCACTGTCATGGTCCGCCTTTAGTTTGGTTTTTGTGTGTTTTTTGAGTTCTGTTTGTTCCATTTTTGCCCCATGCCTTGCCTGTTCTCCTCTGTTAGTGGTCTTAGTCTCTGTCTGCGTCTGGTTTTGACTTACTGTGGTAGTCTGTCGTGTTCCCTGTTTTGTTCCCCCCTGTCTCAGTATGTTAGTTATGCCCCTGTCTTCCTGTTGTTCATTCATTGGTTGTCCCAGTCTGGTTTCCCCTGCCCTGTCCACCTGTTGTGTGTTCATTGGTTGTCTTTGTGTATTTTAGTGCCATCCTCTGTGTTGTCCGTTGTCGCGTCATTGGTTGTTGTTCCCCGTGTGCCTTCCTTTCATGTTTCCAGGACCTCATTGACTGTTTTTTCGTTATTATTGTTTCTTTGGTAAAATAAAACCTTTTCAACTTCACGTCAGCTCAGCAGTCCTGCATTTGGGTCCACACCACTCACAGATGGCACACCTTGACAGTCACAGTGCTTATCAAAATTTGATTACAAGAAAGAAAAGTTCTGCATAACTAAAATGACCTTTTATGATTAAACAGATATTGCTGAAATTAACTGGAACTGTTCTACAATTCGATAAGTCTCATATGAGTTTTTGCAGTGGGTGTGTAAGGGGACAAAAGAGCTTTGTCTACTGAACAAACATTTTCTTGTGCAAAGGGCTTTCTTTCTTACTCAGATGTTGCTCAAACAAACACACCTTAGCAAAACAGGTTTTGTGACTGCCCAACAAAAACGATTTCTTTGTCCAAGACAGATTTATGTGTGCAATCACAGATGTCACACATTGTGTTATTTTTTGCAAAATGTTTTAACAAAAGACTGAGAGCCTTACTTTGTAAATGACTTTGTCCACGTTCAGATGGCGAGTCATCAGCAGTGACAAACTGTACCACTGTTCAGCAGACAGAGAACAGAAGGTCTTAAAGATTTTCCGTTCTGTCTCTTTCATGTTGGCGGGTGGCACAGAGTTGCAGTGATGCAGGTTCACCAGCCAGGACAGGATCTGTTCCAAAAGCATTAAGAGAGTTAAAGAAACACGCTACAGGGGCAAGAAGAGCAATGGAGAAGGTATGTTATGCATAGAATACAGATTGGTGTAAACATGACATATGGTCTCTTAGCATAGTCATATCATTAACATTTTTTCTTTTTTCAAAGTGTTTATTTGTGGCATATATAATAAACAGCCTTCCAAATCCTTGTACTAGTCTGGCATCTGGGAACATGGTGGGTGCAAGTTTTCTCCCATTTAATAAAAGAAGACCTCAATGGTGTATATTTGGTAACAGGTCACAAAGAATGTTGGATAGATTACAGTACAACAGACTTGGAAAGGTGAAATATTGAAAGAAATGTTTGAACCACATTACATCTGTTCGCAATCATGGAAATGTGTTTGCTCCAATTCACAAGATGACTGAGTCACATAAGTTACTGACAACCACTTAGTGTTCTGTTTTGTCAGTTTACTCGCCTGCGTAGTGCACAGACAGTCATGTTTTACCTCCTGCTGGCAAACTCTATTTAAGTGATTTTCTTTGTATTTTTTTTAAACATAATCTGCAGTGCACAGTCAAAGACATTAAGAGAGCAGCCTTTTGTTCTAGTCTGCTATGTCTGCTCGAGAGAAACGCTCTAAATACAGTGACCAGTTGTTGAGTGAGTTTCATTAGGCTCTAAATGTTCCCAGCAACATTAAAGATACAGCCTATTTTTTAGCTTCCTAGTGAATGTACTGTATAAAACAATTCAAAAATGAAGCTATATTTAAGCTGCAATATGTAGTACCAGTCTTATAGACCCTAGACAGTTTTGAGTGCATTCAGATTCACTGAACAGGGATACAAGCTGTCTTTGGCTTACAACTAAATTGTTGTTTGGCAGAGTGGTGTTCATCAGGAGGTGAAGAGTTACTGGATCGAAATCCATGTGTTGCTGAACATCCAGAACAAAGGCTGTTTTATTCCTCAGCATCTCACCAACTGTCACCACTGCTGTGAAAAAAACATGACATGTAAATACAGGCCAAATATTTTCACTTGTTTTCTCATACAGAAAATGTATCTATTTTCTCAAACTTAAAGCTAGAAACCTAATTTGAAGTTTAAGAATTATATTTTCTGTTGCATTAACTGATTTACCTTTAAAAATATGTGTCTTGTTAATATGTAATTATGTAAAATGCCAAACAGACTGATATGTCTCACTTTCATACAACTTTATTCTATGTCTTCAAGTGCTTTTTCAACAATCATACACACATGTACTGGGGTTACTTGGGGTTCAGTAGCTTTCCCAACCGCACTTGCAGTCAGGGATCAAACCACTAACCTTCTGATTAGAGGACAACCTGTTTTACCTGTTGAGCCACACCCACATCCTAAACAATGCAGTTGTTTGCCAATTTCTAAGAGTTATGTTATATAAAGAAATCTCTCCAAAAGAGTAACACACTGTGATGGCTCTAGACTGTCATGGTCCGCCTTTAGTTTGGGTTTTTGTGTTTGCTTTTGAGTTATGTTTGTTCTATTTTTTGCCCCATGCCTTGCCTGTTCTCCTTTGTTAGTGGTCTCCGTCTCTGTCTGCGTCTTGTCTCACCTTGTTTTGGTAATTCGTCCACTCCCTGTTTTGTTTCCCCGTCTCTGCGTGTTAGTTACGCCCCTGTCTCCCTGTTGTTTGTTCATTGGTTGTCCCTGTCAGGTTTCCCCTTCCCTGTCCATTTGTCGTTTGTTCATTGGTCTCTCTGTGTATTTAAGTACCGTCATCTGTGTTGTCCGTTGTCGCGTTATTTGTCGTTGTACCCCCTTGTGCCACCCGTTCATGTCTCCAGGTTTCCACGCTTCACATTTTGGGATTTATGTTCATGGACTTTGTTATTATTATTTGGGATTAAATAAAGCCTTTGCACATCACGTCGGCTCAGTGGTCCTGCAATTGGGTCCACACCACACCCCCGGCATGCCTCGCCGTGACATAGACCATGTTCAGCTTGCCTTTTGCTTCTTCCTTTTCAGGTCTTAATTAATGGATCCTCCCATCTAATAAAAGAAATTAGTTCACCTGCTTGGGAGCCAATATAAGCTGGTTTCCTTCAAAAATGGCTCTCTCCCTCTCCCCTCCTGGAATGCTGATGCCTGTCAGGCACCTCACTGGGTATTCATTTGTTTGGTTTGATCGTGTTGTAGTTATTCGTAGCTTAAGTCACATGTATCTTTAGGTAAGCACCCAGTTTTCTTTTGTTCACCTTTCTGACTTATGATTTAGTGAAAGTTTTTGCTGTGTGGATCTCCCTTCTTTGTTATGTCCTAAACAAGTGAGGTATAACAACATGGTTTCTATTTTGATTGAAAGAACATATTTATAAGCAGAATCAAGTGTTTTCCAGCCTGTCATAATCAAGGAGACCATGGGTTTGATGTTTACAACAGCACCAAACACGAACAGGGGAGAAACTGGGCACTGAATAAGCAAAGTGACGGCATCAGACGCAAATGAGCAAGGGGCGAGCTAAAATTGGCACTCTGCTATGAAAAGCTTTGTGTTTGTGTTTCTTACAGCACACCAGAGAAAAAATTATTTTTAGAAATAAATGATTACAGGTTTAAAACTACATTTTGGGTATTTCAAAATGTACTTTTGGATCACAATAAATCTTATCTAGGACACAACTGACATGTAATTTTGTGTTAAAAGCTTTGATCTTCCATATGCCTTCTTCTTTTTTAGATTTCAGAAGTAGCCAATCAAACATCACATCAAGAGTAGATATATTTCAAGAGTGAAATTCATGAACTGTTGTAATATAAACAAATGTTTCACCTGGGGAAGTGGCATTATTGTTGAGAGATATCAGGCTGGTGATGTTAAAGCCCAAACTTTCACTCAACACAGAAGTCCTGTAACAACATACACACAAACATGTAAAACAAACAGACAAATCCACCTCAATTTAAGAGATAAAAAAATCTGCTTGAT
This sequence comes from Etroplus canarensis, assembly GCA_015106775.1. Classification (NCBI taxonomy): domain Eukaryota; kingdom Metazoa; phylum Chordata; class Actinopteri; order Cichliformes; family Cichlidae; genus Etroplus; species Etroplus canarensis. The sequence goes on along the minus strand of VUQH01043467.1, from coordinate 8,598 downwards.
TCCTTAATTTAGAAAAATAAAATAAAATGCCCACAGGATAAATGGAGTTAACTGAAAATTCAGTTAAACTAACATTAGGAAACTTTGCCAAATGGCCACAAATGCAATATGATTTTGCAGACCTCAATACTATCAAAAATATTTTTTGTAAAGTACAAGCGCCTGAAAAATTTTGTGATACTCTTTAGAAAATTATACTAAATATAGTGTCTAACTGTAAACTGCTTTTAGGTGAAATGATAGGTAAAGATTTAAACAGTGGTGAGAGCAATTTTTTCTTAGTGCTACTCTCAGATGGGCATTTCCTTGAAATAAAAACTTTTACATTTGGATGGAGAAAGGTTTATACCAGTCTGTGTGGAGGTTGTAGCTCCAGGGGTCCCCAATGACAGTCTCATAGAAGATATTGACCAGAGAGGTTGTGTTCATCACCAGACCCTCAATTAAGATCTCCAGGCTGGGCATGAACGTGTGACAAAGCTGACCAGGCTGTGTGGTGAGGCTCTGCATCAGCAGCTGCACAAATTCCGTATTCTCCAAGGTACACACCTACAACAAATCAGTCATATAAGCTCAATGATGAGTTTCTGGCCTATTCTAATTATTAAATGTATACAAGAGCGATTTTGTTGAATACTGATGTCCATACTGTCCATTCAGCCATTTAATAAGTGCAATTGCTGTGTACAGGTCTCTCTGGAAAAAGAGGTATCCACTTCAGTAAGCATACCTTTCTATTACAGGTACATATGAGTGGGGGGTATGGATAAGTTCTGCAATTACATTTTAAGTACTTCTATTTAAAACATCGGTTAATAAAACATATAAAAACCTGCATAGCATTTTTTATGGAAGCAGACTTCATTCACAAAAGAGGGTATCTGAAATTATGACTTGCCTCATGATTATCTTTTACTTAGTGTGATTAAGATTTTCATGCAAGTTCTGAAATATGAGAAAACTATCACACAATCAGGATTAGCTAAGGGAATGTGCAACAGGAACACATTTGGCATCCCAAATGTTCTAAGAAAATGCAAACTAAATAACTTATCTTAACTTATAGCAAACAAGTTGTATGTGTGTATTTTCCAAAATGTAAGAAGGACTGAAATACCCTGGTACTCTCATGTATAGTGATACTATCTTAATGATGTTAATCTTTTTTCATACAAGATCTTCCCTCCTAAATATGAGACAGCAACTATCATCTGTAGTTTCCAGTGTTTTTGAGTTATTATATTATTTATTTTTTCCCATGATAAATGTGTGAAAGCAACATGATTAATGCACAAACCTGGCCTCTCAGCTGGTCTAGATGTTCTTTGAACTGTGGGTCTGTTGGGCTGATTTGGAAAAGCTCGGTAGCTGTTTGGATGGTCTGCTGCATGAGTATGAGGACAGCTGTGAACGGTGAGAGAGAGAGAGAAAGAAAGAGAAGGAGAAAATGAGAGTGAAAGAGAAGATGCTATTAGACTCTATAGTCTTAAGGAGTAAGGTCCGTAAGGTGACAGAATAACATGGCATCCCACTGGGCTTCATTACAACTTGCACCATTACGGGCATCGTTGTCAGGCAGCAAGCAGCAAATGATGTGCTTAAAGTGAAACCCTGTACTAGACTGATGGGGCCAGAAGGGCCAGCAGTACTTGATGCTGTTGTGCATTAAAACACATCTGACAAGCCCTAAGAAAGGCATCACCTCAGGCAGCAAGATGTGATGACAGAATATTTAATTAGTCCAAAATTAGACAATGTTGATGTTTAATCTCAGGCTGCTAAACACCTAGAGGCCTTTGCAATTACAACAGTTCACTCTGTGTGTTTGTGTGTGTGTGTGTAAATATGAGTGGGGCTGCAGAGCTGCAGAGAATTGAAGCTGCTGCTTACAAAGTGATTCTATGCACTAAAAACATTATCACACAAGCACAGACGCAAATTAAAAGGAGGTCATAGATGTCCACTTGTGTGAGTGCGAGGGGAGACATTTAGCGAGGGTGGACAGGATAAGTGATTGAATTCTACTTTGCTAATGAGATTTAAAAAGGTGCTGAGTGGCTTTCTGCTGGAGAATGGCCATATGGCCTTGGGCTCTTTGGGAGCTCATGCTAAGCTGGTGTGAAGTCTTATTCCTCATATCTCCAATATAAATTTTGCAGCGTTTTAATCATGTATACAATAGCAACAGCATAGACAAAATGTTTTCTGGTCTTCCTGTGGTCTAGCAGAAATTATAAAAGTTAAAGAAAAGGGTGGCACTGTTTCAAGCTACGTTACTGTTTAATAGCAGACTGTAACTATATTTACATACCTTCCCAGCAGGTATGTAAACACAAGCTGCAGCATTCATGTGAGCTTGACAGTCAGTAGGTAAAGTCAATGCAGTTTAAGTAATAAATGTGCATTCCTTGTCATAAAGTTTCCCTTGAACCAAGAAGACTATAAATGTCTAGAGAGTGTCAAAAAGACCTGAACCCTTTAGTTACCTTGAGATTCATTGGCTAGCGCTCTGGTGATGCTTTTGATCACAGAGGAGAATGGTAAGGCATCAGGAAGCACATCAAAGGCATTCTTCAAGAGACCCATTGATGACCTACAGATAATAAATCAAGGATTTCATATTGAACAGATGTTTACATAATTAAAGCAAACAATCTAGATTAAAGGTTTCTAGGTGCTGAATATAGATATTAAGCTATATACTGCACTAGACAGATTCTTTTATCACTTCTTAAACCAGATTAGAGCACATACAAATAAAACTTACGTCTCAAACACATCAGGGAGAGTGAGGAAGGAGAGTACGCCAAGTGCAGCATCGATGGTGTCTTCCTGAGAAGCATTCAAGCCCCACTGCATGTTACTTGTAGCTCCCTTCATCACAACCCTTAAATCAGGATTAGCAAAGAACACGTGGGCTGTCTCCATAATTTCTGATGGGGTAGGAGTGACAGCAATGGCTTTGAACATGGCTGGGTAGTCAATGTAGAATAGGTCTATGAAGTCATCCATTGGGTCTCTTGTCATCATTAATGGGACCTCACGTCTCTGTCTAACCTTAGGTGTGTGGTAAATTTGGTCTGATATATGCCAGGATGTTTGTCTGTGGGTTCCCAGAATATCGGTGGCGCTAACCAACTGTCTAATCATTGCGATTATGTTTCTAGCTAGGTCTTCAAAGAGTTCTGCAGTTGGCTGCATGTCCATGCTCATGTTGGTCAAAGCAGACAAGACAGGTCTGAGGATGTCATAGATTTTGAGTAGAGCCTCATTCAAAAGATCTAGCCCAGATGCTTGAGTGGAGGCTAACCACATAGACATCTCGGCCACTGTTTGTGCAATCAAGTCTGTGGCATTGGATGCCAGAAACTGCTCCAAGGTTTGGTAAATCATAGGCTGGTCCCCAAATGCCTTCATGTTGACCATCGCTTTGATAATTTCCCTTATCATGTCATTAGCAGATGCAGGGAGATTATCATCCATCATGGAGAAGATGTCATGTGAGGTTATATTTGCAGAGGTTAGGAAGATCATTGCTGCTTCTCTGAGGACCTCCTGGGATGAGTAACTGTCTTGAACAAGATGGTAGTTGTCCAGGACGTGGCTCAGTGCTTTCACAATAGCTTCCACATAAGGCTGTAGAGCAGGAGCCATATCAAGCAGCTCATCTGAGAGCAATTTGATGGAAGACAAACTGTAGAAGGGAGAAATTCATTGAATGTCAGTTTAAGTGGTGGTGATGGAAATTAGCCTTAGCTGTTTACATATGCATCAGACAAGGCCTGTGCAACTGTCAATGTCTTTTCTGTACTTGTTAATTAAATAAACAGAATTCAACATTTAGATACAGCTGCATGTAAAAAATATAAATACAAGTTAAGGATTTGGAGACGACTGTAAAGCACTTCTAATGAGGCAAAGGACTAATTTACTCTTATATTTCTTTAATGTAATGAAACTAATTTTAATTCATTTCCTTAATACAATGATTCCACAGACCTTACTGGGATTTAGAAAGAAGGAATAGTTCCTCATCATCACCCTTTATACTTATTCACAGTTTTCCCATTTCATCCTCAGTAAAGACTGTTGAGTCTTTCCACTGTGATCAGTGATCTATAACTTATGTAGTAAGACCTGATTGATTTCCAGCGATATGCAAAATGTGATCCTTATCACCATGCTGGTCTCATTATAGCAGCTGGCATATAAAGGGAAATCAATTTTAAGAGGATGTCTCGGCTAGCTGAATCATAGTTAAACCGCTATCTGTGCAAGCCTGCCAGTTTTCAGGCAGACTTGCATTAAATTAATCAAGTTCAATGCAAATGTGATCACTCTGGGCCCTTGTGTAATTACGCATGAATCAAATTGGTTTGACTGGTGCATTGTGGATAATGCTGTAATACAAAATGGAGTGGTAAGTTCATGGTGAGGTCATGTATACTGTAGGTTAGCCTGTGGATCTGTGTTGAAATTAAATTGACTGTTAACAGAATGATTTTCACATTCAGATCAATGGTCATGTCCAGGGGTTTTCTTTTTTGGCAGCAGTGTATTTTGCTATGACTGTTGTGTCTTCATAATCTGTGTGTCTGTCTAATCTAATGGCTTTGTTGGTGAAAATAAATGGATGACTGTGATAAAACTATGATCGCATTCTCATCATGTGACTGCTCTTTCTACTTGCTATTGCTACAAAAAAGTTTGTTTCTTATGTAGGTTTTAAAAGCCTAAAGTTAATTCAATGTGATGTCTCATCAACAGACACTGAATAATTGTATGGATCTGACATATTCATCACAAACACATTTTCAGCATTTTCGTGTAAAGCATAGCAAACCATAGCCATAGCACTTTGTTTTAGCAGTTAAATTATCTGATTTTAGCTGACCTGTTTTGCAACTGCATGTCCTGGAGCTGCTTGTACCAGTAAAGCTCTGCCTCAGGGCTCAAAGGCTGATTTACCAGCTGAAAGAGATGGCTAGAGAAAGCCATGATGAACTGGTTTATCACATGTGTGTGGTTAATGTTGACTTGGTAAAGTGACTGTACAGTTTTTACAATCCTGGCAGCCGTGGCACTCATACTGATTGGTCCCACGCCCATCTGCTTTAAAGACAACACAGCAGAGATGGACTATTAGCAATCAACAACTTTCCCTGTGTGTCAATACTGACACCAAGTGGTAAAAATGTTAATTGTATTTGAGCAATAGCTATGTTTCTTGGCATGCATTTTAATATTCTGCTGTGAAAAACCACTATCCTATCCTAAATTTTACTGTTTCAAATTCCAAATTAATTTGGCATGTCTCTACTTACATCCATGTTCATGTGGGAGTAAGTGTTCTGGGTGGAAGCATAGGCCTCCAAAACAGGCTGCAGGCTGATATTGCACCATGTAGCCATGGTGTTATGGCTTAACCCTGCTGCCTCTCTTACTGGCTCCCATACTTTGAGAACTTTACTACACTCTAATGTGCCATTAGCCTAGAGGGAAACAAAAAGACAATTGTCTCATGTTACTCACTCACTGAAAAAAAAAGTTCAGGTAACAGGACAAAGACAAAACTACAAAAGAAAGAGGCACAAGGGATAAAAAAATCATAATTTCTCACTTCCTGTAGTTTACAGAGAATAAAAGGTCAGAAGTATCACACATATATCTTCACTTCCCGTAGACTGGTACACATGCAAACATACTCTTAAATATCCACATATACTACATCAGCTAGAGTTTCTGCCATATCAGAAATTTATGACATGGATTAGGGTTAAGGTAGACTATTATAGAAAATACGATGTTGAATTTTACAATGATATAAATAAATGATGAAAAATATGGTAATAAAGCCAGGTAAACAATGAATAGTAATAATGAATATAACATCAGACTAATGTAAAGAAGCATTATAAATACATTCAAAATTGTGGCTTAAGATGAGAAATGAAAAGATAATTACCAATTTTGTTTCTGTACAATAAATAAGTCAGCTAGTGGGTGAGCTTAACAACATGTTGTGATTTTTATCCTTCTGAGACTCTGCTTTCTCATATGGGGACATTTCATTTGGCTTTTCTGCTCCTTATATTTTGTTCTGCTCAACACAGACCTGTTGCATCCCATGAATCCCAAATGAGAGCTCAGGTCTCGGGAGGTTAAGGTATGTAATTTGTTTATATCAACTTGTGAGCTTTAGAGGTGATGGTAGGTGGATTGAATTACTTGTAGGCTGAGGAAGTCTTTCATCTTTCCTAGCTGTTTCCAAGCTAAACTAACAGCTAAGTTGCTTAGTCTGCTAATTTAAGAAAGCTACAGTATAGTAAGAAGTAGTGTGACATCATAATTACTCTATAGAGATTAAAGTGATATCAGTCTTTTCATACAACCTTCATATGGCAAACCATTACGTTGAAAAGGAAAAATACCAGCTGTAACATTTTAAGACAGCACATGTGAACCAATAAAACAATAGATATCTTATACTGGAAAGGGTTATGGGTTTCAAACAGCAGAGGGGGACACAACACTAAAAAAAATCTTTCAATACACTTCTTCTTTCATTTGTGGGACTTCAAAACCAATTACTTCTTAAGCCACACACAGATAATACTGATACGGATATCTTGGATAAGTTAATATTAGCTGATATTATCAGCTTGCCAATATACTGTATGACTCAGGGTCAAGTCTGGGAAAGTCCGTGTAACAAAAACTGACAAGTATTTAAGTTGTTGTGGTTTAGTAACACTATGTACCACTGATTTTTTGCCACAAACTGAGGAGCAAATTTATCTTGATATAAGGCATAAACAAGGAAAGAAAAAAATTACTGTGTATGCCATCAACGACTCCACCCTGATAATGCCCTTTAAAGTCCTAACCATACCTGCATGTTTTCTTTGTGTTGACATCAGAATCTTGTCTGTCTACCTCTATTGAAAGATAAATGACTGTGCAAATGCTTATGCAGGTTGGTTGAACATGGAGATCTAAGTACAAAACGCAACCTGCCTCACGTTGTTTTCACTTCTGTCAAGTGCTTTGAAACTAAACATAGCTGAGGTGTGATGACAGAATGAGAGATATGTACTGTTAACACCAGCTATGCAAGAATTCATGCGCATACACACGCAAATATGTCCACAAAAAACAATAAACAAAACAAAAGAGCAGATGCCTGTCAATCACAGTGATAGCTCACAGACAAAAGGTAGCCTAACGTTGTCTGACCTGTTGAGCTGCTAGCACTGTGCTTTCAATGGCAAGCTGCATTCTTTCCAGGACTTCAGACAAATTAAAATGAGTGGCATTCAAAGACTGTACAGTTTCTGTCATCAGGTTCAGGATGGGCATCTGAAGGCTCAGAATCATCACTGAAAAAAGAAGACATAGGGTTTAATGCACAACTTTTGAAAAAATAAGCAGCGAAATCTCAGGTATGTCAAATCTTTTACTTGACATGCTGCATGAGACACATGTTCTAGTTCTAGTTACAGGACAAGGAAATGAAACCAAATGTGATATTGTATTTTTGCTGTTCAGTATCTTTCTCACCGTTCTCTGCTTGCATGTTCATCATCATACTTCCCATGATCTTTTCAAACAGTGGAAGAACAGATGTTAAATTGTTCCTCAGGTCTGTTCCTTCAAGGGTTGACAACAAGGCTTCCAGCATCTGTTCAAGTCTGTAACAAAACATATTGGAAACTGGTTTATTGTAATCACAGAACTGAGCAGGAGTCTTTATTGTGGAACAAGTTAAATAAAAATCTAATCTTATACAAATATACAAGGCATGCAATTTAATATCAAACTGCCCTATGACAAGAACCACTTGTTTTGGTTAGTTCCTTTCCTTTCCACGTGTCTTGGTCTGCATTCCCAGTCAGTCAACGCGCACGTGGGCAATGACAGTGAAACATGGAGGGGTGTGATTGGGAAGTACGGCCTGCCCGATCTGAACCCAAGCGGTGCACAGTTATTGGACTTCTGTGCTAATTACAGTTTGTCCATAACGAACACCACGTACAAGCATAAGGGCGTCCATACCACCACCACCTTGTGGTGAGTTGGATCCGACGGCAGGGGAGGACGCCATTCCGACCCGGCAGACCCAAATGTATAGTGAGGGTGTGCTGGGAACGTCTGGCAGAGGACTCTGTCAAAGAGGTCTTTAACTCCCACCTTCGGAGGAACTTCAACTGCATTCCGAGGGAGACTGGAGACATAGAGTCCGAATGGGCCATGTTCTCCACCTCCATTGCTGAAGCGGCTGCTCAGAGCTGCGGCTGTAAGGTTGTCGGTGCTTCTCGCGGCAGCAACCACCGAACCAAATGGTGGACACCAGAGGTGAGGGGGGCTGTCAAGCTGAAGAAGGAGTCCTACCGAGCCTGGCTAGCTTGTGGGACCCCTGAAGCAGCTGAGTTGTACCGGCAGGCCAAGCAGAATGCAGCTCAGGTGGTTGCAGAGGCAAAAACTCGGGTGTGGGAGGAGTTCAGTGAGACCATGGAACAAGATTTTCAGTTGGCCTCAAAGAGATTCTGGCGAACCGTACGGCAACTCAGGAGGGCAAAGCGTCTCCCTATTCACACT
>VUQH01043466.1:0-15629 GCA_015106775.1 Etroplus canarensis | reverse complement strand
CTATATACCCCTCTCTCTCTCTCTCTCTCTCTCTCTCTCTCTCATACACACACACACACACACAGTCTGCACTACCTCAAACGCTGCTACCGCACATCACTTCTTTTTCTCTCAGTGCTAGTGTCTTGTTCTTGTGTTGCCTTTTATATTGTGCCTTTCTTGTGTACGGTTTTCTACAATGTTGGACTTTTGCACGATGTTACAAAAGGGTGTTCTTTGCATTGTTTGCAAGTATTGCACATGTTGCACACGTTGCACTTTATTAATTTATTTATTTTTTATTTTTTTAAACTTAAATTTTAAACTGTGGAGAAAAAAAAAACCCTAGTCCTAGCTCTGGTTTTCATATTGATACCTTTCTGTCATATGTCATATGTTTATATGTTGCACCAGGTCCTGGAGAAATGCTATTTCATTTCACTATGTTCTGCGTCAGCTATATGTGGTTGAAATGACAATAAAGCTTACTGAATTGAATTGAATTGAAAACATGTTTCCATTACTCCAGAGTCCAGTGGCAGTGCTGTACACCACTCCATCCAAAGCATGGCATTGTGCTTGTCTTGCATGCAGCTGCTCCAGGGATTAATAAAGTATTCTGATTCTGAAACCCATGAAGCTCCTGGTGCTTCCGTGCTGATGTTAATGTCAGAGGAGGATTGAAAATCTGCAGTTTCTGAGTCAGCAGCGTGTTTGGTGACTTTTATACACTATGCCTCAGCACTTGGTGACCCTGCTCTGCAACTTTACATAGTTGGGCATTTAGTGGCTGAGTTGCTATGGTTCCTAAATGCTTCCACTTTGCAATAATACCACTTACAGCAGATCATGGAATATCTAGGAGGGAAGAAATTTCACCAACTGACTTGGTGCAATGGTGGCATCCTATTACTGTACCACGCTCAAATTCCTAAAGCTCTTTAGAACAACCCATTCACAAATATAAAGGCAGACTGTATGGCTTGGGACTAAACAACTCCTGAATTCAATAAATAAGGTGTACTTCTGCCCAACTTTAATATCACTAACAATGTAATCTCAAAATTCAAGAAAAAATATCCATCATTTTTCTTAACTGTTAATCCAATTCATTGTTGCTAACAGAACAATGCAGTATTCCATTATTATTAAGGCTGGATACCGTCTTGAACTTTCCTTGCGTTAATCTTGATTTACAGTTCCTTCAACTGCATTACATTTACAGTAAATCAGGCAACAATGCAAACATTTTAGACTGTCTTTATAGAGTTAAATAAACAGCTGGCGCTGCAATTTGTGGACATTGTTTATTTTCATTTCTAAAACTTGTCCATGTATTGAAAGCACCCCCACCCCACCACTATCAATGTTTTAGTGGACAAATACATATATGTATTTGACTTTGTCATGATCAATTCCAGTAACTCAATATACTTTTTTCAAACCATCTTTCTATTGCCATTAATGCACTGGCTGTTGAAGATGCATTTGATAACTTCACGAGGTAAAACCCTTAGTTTTAATGGCCTTGACTTTCCAGGAGGGGGCAGACTACTCTCAAGGAGGCTGGTAATGCCTGCAGAAAGGTTTCTGTACTTGCATTAACTGAAGCATAGATACAGTATAACATTCTGTAGAGTGGCAAAAACAGAACCCTTTGTGGCTGAATGGCTTTTTTTTCTGTAGTGTTGAATTTCTCCAACTTACGTGTTACTATAAAACTGAGGATTATTTTGAAGGGTTTCCCTTGAAAACTAACTGCAGGGGCATGACATTTTTCCAAGGTTAAAATTCATTTCCATTACTAAAGTCATACAGCAGAGAGAGAGAGAGGGGGGGGGATCTTAGAAGCTTGGTGACAGTTCACCTGCACCACATGCCAACACATCATAAAACTCCACAATAAAAGGAACCATTTCAATACGTGATGTTGTCTTATACCACAATAAAAATGTCTGTGTGGGTGTATACGTGTTTGATGCTACCTTGTCCGGGTGGCGTAATAGTGATGGTTTGTGCGGTGAACTCCTCATCAAAATATCTTGTGTCTGTCTCTGATGTAACTTGGGGCTTAAACGGTGGGATCAGCTGTTGTGAAGGAGAGGAGACACAAACATATCAGCGTGGTACCATTTGTCAGTCTGATCACAATTATGTCATGACTAAACAGAGGCACTTTCAGTCGCGTAACTTTATTAACCACAGAAGAAAATGAAAGGTAACCAATCTGGTGTTCTTATAGAGTCAACAGTCAAGGGAAAATGAGGAAGACAGAGCAACAGGAACACTGTAGAAACTGACCTTCTTCTCATACACATCTTGCCATTCAATGCTGGCAAAGAACCTGTGCTGCATGATTTCCTTGGCATCATCAGGTCCTCCACCTAACCTGGAAACACAATTACAAAAAGCCCAAATTCAGATGACAAAATAAAGCATGTGGAATGGCTGATCAAATTATTATAGTTTTTATACTACAAATATATGTTTTCTTAGCATAAACAAGCATTAAATAGAAAAGCTGACACCTTTGCATTGGGTCTTTCTTCAGAAGACCAGAAAGCAGAGAGCGAGCTTCAGGGCCGAGTGTCCGGGGAAAGCGGATGTCTTCCATGAGGATTTGCTCAAATAGCTTCTCGTGGTCTTGGTTGTAGAAAGGCAGCCTGCCACACATCATCTCATACATCACCACCCCCAAACCCCACCAGTCCACAGCACGGCCGTAGTCATTGTCTTCTAACACCTGGCATTGGGAGGGAGGTGAGCAAGAGTTAGTTTTAATGGGATGTTTTTGAACAATTTTAATTTCTTCTTTGAAAAAGTGTATAACATGCATTGTCTTACAATATCTCAAAACTAGTCCTTATTCTTTCTCATCTACAGTTTATGGTTCAACCACCAAGTGAGTGTGGATACCAAAGGCTGAGGACTGCAGATTTTTACGTTAAATATACAAACGCCAAAGCAACTGGGTTGCCCCCCCATAAAACCAACCCCCAACAAAAATCACCTGCTTTTCCCCCTGGTCTGGGCTTTTGAGGCAGCCTCAGCCAGCACTGACTCACATCTCACATTAGGAGCATGGATAGAGTTTCCCCTGGAGCCCTGCATATTTAATCACCACAGGGCCTTCCACACATACAGATCAGTAAGCAGCAGAGGTGTGGGGTGCTTATGTGTGCCACCAAACAGACAAGGGTCTTACAAACAAATTGACTCCATAAACACAGCCAGAGTCTCAGAAAGAGAAATATTTAGTATTAGTCTTTCCATAAAATGACCTTTTTGACAGTTCTTAATGAGACAAACTCCTCCAGTGTTGTGCTTAGTGAACAGCACAACCTGTTGCATGACTAATGTGCTGCTGAGCAGAGTTGTTCCAAGGTCTCTGGGGACATGTACTGGATTCTACCTCACCAGGCGGATGTTGAAGGTGAAATCAAGACAAGGGGAACAGTCTGTTCTTTTAAACCTTCAGCGGCGTGATGCTAGGTAATTCAGACCTAAGAATAGAAACTTAAGTAAAAAGATGAGAGTGGATTAATAGAATTAGATACGGACACAACCGTGTCGGAGAGAGAGAGGGTCCTGGAAAACAGATGGACGGATGTGTCCGTAAAAGGAACAAAACTACTTTGTATGTGCATGCGCAAGCAGCATGCATGCGTCTATGGGCACACAGCCGGGTACTGCGGTGAGCGGTGAGCATCGAAGAGCAGGACTGGGAGGGCAGGGGCAGTAACGTGAAGCCGGTGCGGGGCTAGGATTACTGGGCCGTCTCTATTTCCAGCGCTGCTGTCGTGTGATTCACACCGTGCGACAGCTGGGCCTGCAGCTGCCCCATATATGTAGAAGAGCACCACAGCTGTGAAGCTGCCAGGAGCGCAGGAGCCAAGCTCATCCCTCATATACGTAACCAGGACTGCTTGCCTGCCTGCCTGCCTGGGCCCCAGCCCCAAACTAATACTGTTACACTGCCCCAAAGGAGCAGAGATAGGGAGGAGAGAAGGGAGGAGAAAGAGGATAAAAGGCACACACACACACACACACACTCATGCACACTGCTGCTTCAGAGCTCTGCTCTGTATACTGCACTTTTTCTTCTCATAGCTATTAATTTTTGAAAGTGGTGAATCCAGATCGGTGTCAGTGACTAGATTAAATCTGTTTACATTTTTCTTTGCTGGAGTTCCCTAAAGGCCAAATCTCTTAGCCAATAATAGTTTTCTGCTACTTAAAAGTGAGTGAATGAAACTGTCCTACTCCTTACTCCACAGAGAAACTGATCAGACTATCACAGATTGGGTCTATCCTCCCTCTCCCTCCCTGCTCTGGGTGGAATATTCCCAGACGTTACAGCATTCCTGTGCAGCACACAACAAGGTCATTGTTTACTGCAGAACAACCTGTAACACTGCCTGGCCCGCACTCCACAGAGACGCTCGCCAACGACCCTGTTGCCATGGTAACGCCCCCTGATGTCTCTCTGCTCTCTGTTGCCGAGGTAGGAGCCTTCTGGGCTATGCTACTTGGTGGAAGAGCGAAGTGGGTTAGGGAGAGCTTGGAGTGAACGGGTACATATGTATGGGAAATTAACTTTAAGTTGTCCATGTCAGAGGTAGAAACTATTCAGATACTTTTGCTGCATGGTGCTGATGATTAGAAGGAGTTCCATCTGACTGATAAACAAGGACAGGGATGTGTTCCTGAGAGGCACCCTGAAGCACCGTGTGATAGCGTGCTCACACCAGCTCTGAGTCGAGCCAGGTCAGGTGAGGCATCCCAGGCAGCAGTGGGGGCTGCAGCTCCCCTGGTGCCACACAACAGCTGTAGCCAATGTGGTCTTTGTTGCCCCCCCCCCCGCCCAGCGGGCGGAAGCTCACATTTCCTGAAATGCTGCCAGCCAATTACCCTTCCTCCTCCCCCCTCAAACAGAAAATTCCAAATGAAGACTAAAAACAACGATATGGCAACTGTGTCAACATGGACACCCTTTGCCCTGAAAACATTTTTACGACAACAGGCAAGGGGCTCACACAAACACACATGTTCGTACTCAAACCGACCCACCCAACCACTGCAAACACTCACAATGAATTATCGGGTTACACAGCCCACTCCAACACTTGTCATACCTGCACGCAACAAGGGTAACCACACCCCTCGCCTTGCAACAGATATGAGAGCAGGCTGCCCTACCCTGAGCACACGGCATACTCATTAACTTCAACTGGAGATTAGAAAGGCATTTCAGAACAACTGCCCTTTTCCTCCAAATGCTTCTCATCCACTAATGTCCAACAACACACACACTGCACTTTTTAAACGATCTACAGCTATCATGTGCACTATGACTAGCATTCACTGCTGGGCTTCATCTTATCTCAATCGAAAACAATCGTTCTGTGTTTGTTTACTTTAATGAACAACAACGTGAGGAGAAAAGTTTCTGGCTCTCAATACATACATCTGAAATCAAAACAGAAATTTGAATAAAAGAGCAAAGAAACCCAAGACGAGCAAATTCCTCCCTACAGGGCACCAACAGTTATTGAAAGAACAGAGGAGCACAGAAATCAGCCACAAGAGCCCCGTGCTACAAAGCAAGTTCAACATACTTTGGATATCTTTCTATTATCTGGCTTCACTTAACCTAACACTGGAGACCAAGATAAGCAGTCATATTAAGGTGGTTATCAAATTATTTAAGTTAACCCAGGGTTTACAGATCCAGATACAAACTCGCTTACATAAAAAGGGGTGGTGTTGGCAGCATCTGACTGATCACAAGCATGGATAAATCTACTGGGAGAAGAGGCTGATTTTACAAAAGAAGATAAAGTAAATTAGAAAAATATGAAGAGTTAAAACAAATAATACAGAATGAATTCAACACAGCTGCTGCAGATAAAACAGCAGTACAAGTGTCTGTAACGAGTGCTGCACAGTAGTATAGTATTAAAAGCACTGTATGAATGTGTGTGCTATAAGCGCTGGAAAAGATCTACTAGATTAATAAAGTTTAGCCTACTTGAAGCCAATAAGTGAAGTCAGCAAAAATGCTGACTGTGCAAATTAACAGTGTATCACAGCTCTGTCATTAAGACAGGGAGAATCTGACAAATTCCATTAAATTATTGTTTGGATGTGCATAGGACAGTTTTAGTTTTATTCTTAAAGCTGTAGTCTAAGTGTTGTTTAAGGATCTGAGAGTAAATAAAAAAGAAACATAAAAATGAAATTCAAATGTAGGTTTAGTTTGCGTGAAAATTTGATTTAGACAAAAATCAGAAAAGCACAAACATGCCCTGTTTTAGGATCATAAGGCATTTAGAAAAATCAAACTGTTATAAAATTTTTTGCAGCCAATAGGAATAAAATCAGTAAAGTTGCCTCTAAAAATCTGCATTTATTACTGGTGCTCAAAAATTAGTAAATAAAATTTAGACCCTCCTACTATCGGCACACAGAGGTTCGAGTCTGGTCCGAGGGATCTTCCTGGATCAATGAGACTATTTTCCAGAGAACTGACTGGTCAGTAGGCAGTGAGTTTATACTAGCTGATCTCTAATCTGGAACTTAACCTGCTCCAGAGCAGGTTAGCCCTGCAGCGTAATTTAATATGATGATGTACTCCGGTAAGAAGTGAAATGCTTTCGTTGTACTGAAAACCCAGAGTTAACCCTGAAGTTATCTGGACAAGCTCAAATCCTGCTTCAGAGTACAGGCCTCAGAAGTCAACCCAGGTGAACAACAATGGAAGATCTTGAAAAGATGTGTTCACCACCAAACACTTAAAAGATGTTAAGCTCTGAAGTGGCCTGACACAGATTTAATGCTTCAGTTTCCTTTAATTTGTTATTGATCTCTACAGGAAAGGCAGTTTTGTGTAGCTCTCTAAAACACTAAAATCACTATTTCAGGCAGACTGAACCACTGTTGTGTTTACCTCAGGTGCAAGGTACTCTGGCGTCCCACAGAAAGTTTTCATAGTGGCACCATCTTTGATCCCCTCCTTACACAGGCCAAAATCTGTGATCTTTATGTGTCCATCTTTGTCCAGCATGAGATTTTCCAACTGAGGAGAAAATCAGAAACACTTGTTGAGAGATTCTAAAGCAAGTTATTTTTCTGGAGGTGAAGGATTAAATTGTCACAAATATATTCAGAAACATGAAAGAGATAGTGTTTTACAAATGTTTTGGAAATTTTAAAACATGAACTAGTGCCTATAATTAATTAAATAATACCAAGACATACTGATGACATGTATTGCTCCTTCCAATCAAAGTCAGTATTTTTCTTCAATAACTACATTCCCGTGTCAAAGTAAATCATCAACATGGCGCTTTGATTTTTGTTTTCTCAGTTTTAAGCATTAATGTTACTAAAAAGGTTATGGAAAAACAGATCAATATGGAAAAGTACCTGGTGATTACACGTGCACAGGTAAAATGACCTAAAGGACTCAAAGGTGTACATCATGCAGTGTCACGACTTGAGGTTACATGGCCTTTTAATATCAGCACGTCCTCCCCCTCCCCTCACTGTCTCTTTTCCTCAGTTAAAGTCACCTGGCAGCTGTAGCTCACACGTGGCCAGCAGCGCCCGGCCAGAGTCAGCACATCCTCCAATCCTGCTACCCTGGCATTTTCAGAAGAACCCTAGCAGGCTGGGAGCCTGGCTCATAAACCCAAGGGAGAGAGGGAGGAAAAGGGGGAGGGAGGGAGCTCTGTGCTGACCTGGCTGGTATAGTTTTATCAGCTGGAAGTATTAGGACTTCAGGAGCCCACTGCAACACTGATAACCCCCCAAGGCTTCCTAAACCGAAACACGCCTGCAGCATCCATCTCTGATATCGTCTTTCCTATCAGAGTTCTGTTTAAATCTTGAACTCAAATAGGCCTTCTAAGAAGGAAGAATCAGGTGTAAATGTAAAACTTCTTCACTTTGAAATTATGTCAGGTATTTTTCATCCATTAAAGAAAACTCCTCTCCTGCAAACATGAAAAATGTCAATCACACACACACGGTGTAGAGCTATTGCACACAGAGAACTGCACATATACTATAATGGGTGGCATTGGTGACCAGTTCAAAGAGCCGTGGTAGTTATTTCTGTCAAGCTGCAGTAACGTATGGGCTGAACTTCCATCCAGCTGCAGTGAGGTCTGGAGTTTGATCTGGGGGAAGCAGATCAATAAACTCTGGCCACTGCTACTGCTCTAGATGGAGACAAACCCTATTTATATCCTGCTAGGGGAAAGATAAAATAAAGTGAAGAGGAGGAGGATGGGCAAAGAGAGGCTGACAACAAGGATGAGAGAAAGTGAGGGAGTATTTCCCCCACCTACCTTCAGATCTCGATAAACCACGTTTCTTTCAGCATGTAGATAGTCCAAAGCTGACACTATCTCTGCACCGTAGAACCGTGCCCGCTCCTCCGAGAACACCCGGTCTCTTGAAAGATGGAAGAAAAGCTGAAGGGACACAGGAGAGATTGACAACAAGGACGCAGAAGACAGGTGATAAAGTTGTTTTGTCTAGAAGGATTTGAAAAACTAATATCACTGACAATGCATATTTAGTCATGGTTAAAATAGTTTACCTCACCACCATTTGCATACTCCATGACAAAGCACAGACGGTCATGTGTCTGGAAAGAGTATTTGAGTCCCTGCAGAGAGAAAAAAAAAGGTCAAAGCAGAACTTAATGTTTCAAGCTAAGTCAAGAGGAAGTTGGCATTTAAAAGGCTAATGGGGACATGAAATATCACAATGCATTTTCAAATACATATCTAAAGAGAAGAGGAGGAAAACTACAACAAAGTTGGGTTGTGTTTTTCACTATAACCCACCTCAAAAGCAAGGGTTAACAGATTTAAAAAAGGATGGTCCAGTGTTACTACTATAAAAGGCCCCACTCGACTGTAGCCTTTGTAAGCTCAGTACTTCAAAACATTCCTGATAAAACTGCCTCTTTTTCCTGAATGGATGCTGCTGGGTTGGACTGAAGAGGCCCCTGAGGATCTGTGCAAGTTAAAATAAGGTTTGATTTAGGTATATGGAGGGGCTCCTTACTGTCAAGAACGGATGCTTTGAATTCTGGAGGACTCTGTTCTCTGTGAGTGTGTGCGCCACTTCATCCTGAAAAAAGACACAAAGAGTGTTTGTGCAACTCTCACAATCACTATCTATTTAGGTATCAGTCATCACTTCCCTGCCCCCCAGACTTCCAGTGTGTTTTCACTCCTTCACTTGCTCATTGGCAAGCACTCACTTTTGCTACGATCACCTCCTTCTTCAGGATCTTCATGGCATAGTAGCGTCCTGTTGCCTTCTCCTTTACCAGAATAACTTTGCCAAAAGTGCCTTTTCCCAGGAGTTTGAGGTATTCAAAGTCGTGCATAGTCTGGAAGGCAAGAGGAGATTATACAGCATCTGGTTACAAACAGGAGCATTAACAAACTCAGGCTCTAACAAACCAGGACACACAATCCCACTGACAACAACACTGAAGCATTTAAGGCACCATTTCACCCACCTAACAATTTCCACTCCTCTAATGGTTTGGCCTATATGTGGTTGTGCCTCAGTTAACCTTTGACCCCAACTCTAGGGAGAATGTTGAAAATTGTTGCGTGGGGGACATCCAATCCAGTGACCTTGGACCTTTAAGTCATGGCACACATGGGGGTTGTGAAACCTAGTGGACATGCTATCTCGTGCTAAGCCACCCACGACTGATGTTGGGAAAGAAGCTGGGAGAGGTGACGGAAAATGGGCTGAAGCTGTGTAAGTGCAAATAAGGCAGGGCAGAGTAGAGAAGGGGAGCAATGGTCAGCTGAAAAAAAGATGTACTAAGACAGAGGAGGATTCACAGTTGTAAGGAAAGAGAGGGAAATATTTATGGAGATAACTAACAAAAGGCACATAGAATGTAAATGGACTTGTACCACTTTGTGTCTGGGTTTGGTCAGGTAGACCTCCATGTCCATGGGGTCTGGAGAATCCATCATCTCCTCCTCTTGTTTCTGTAGGCCTTCAGCCACTGCCTGGATGGCTTTGGTCCATTCTTCCCTGAGGGAGACACAGGCAGCAGAGATTACATCAGCCCATTTACCATCAAACAAACCCAGCAGCCCAATCATGTAATTGTCCTCTTATCAACAGGAAAGCAATTTCAAGTGTGAGTTCTGCCAACAGCCAGTGCAAATGGTGAAAGTGTATAATGATGATTAAATATGTATGTTTGTGTATGCTTCTACATGATAACAACTAAACTATTAAACTGCTCTGTAGTAATTCGGGCCAGATTTTTGCATGTACATGATTTGTGTTTTACTGCTCTGTGAGCAGAGAGGTGTCTGCTTCTCGCTTGCCTCTCCTCGGGGGTCTCCACGTGGAAGGTACGCTCGATGACAGTGGTCCACTGCAGGCAGCGGATGATAAATGTGTTGGGTTTGGGCCGTTCCGTCTTCATCAGCTGGCACTCTGACCACAGCCAGGGAAAGGGAGAAAGAAGAGAAGGGCCAGTATGTAAGGGAGCAGAGGGGAAAGACAGACCCACAGTTATAGCCATTTATCTTTATCGCCACCCTAACAGACACTGTTGGCCAATTTGGAAAAGAACAGGTGCACTTTGGTGGAAGAAAACAACTGACGCCTAAGTTGTCAGCCCCTTTAAAAACTACATTTGATAATAGAGTTTGATATAATTTGAAGTCTGTGTTGCTTTGAATAAAAAGAAATTCTAATATAGTGCTTATTCTATTTCAGTGCTGAATGGTTGTTTTCTCAAAAGATACCATTTATGGGAATTTTCAGATGATGAAGACTCTGTTGAAATATAGCCTAAATTTTTAAGGTGCGTAAGATCCCAAGGTCACATCTTGTTTTCTCAGACCAAAACTCAAAGCCATTATATTTCAAGAGCTAACACCAAAAGAAACTTATATTTGAGAAACTCAAACCAGGAAATGTTTAACTTGACATGTTGGCACAGACCAGATTTAATCATTCTTGTTCTTTAAGGAGTTCATATCATGCAAATCATCATATCCTTCTTTTATTGCCTTTTTCCTACATTTTTCCACTTTCGGAGCAAATAATTGTCTTGTAAGCAGTTTGCAAAAACAATTACTCACAACAGTCTAATAACTGAATTTACAAAGCAGAGATTTCCATCTGCACCTCCTTTGCAGTAACATCTGTTCCTAAATGAAACATGTCAGCAAATATGTCACAATGTGACACAAAATGGCCTCCGTCTGATAGATGGAGGACTTGGAGTGGACCACCACTGAGATCCAACATGGCTTCATCAGGGTGAATATGTAATCCAGCTGCAGCAGCCCCGTCAGCAACGCCGCGCCATGTGTCCTCTGCGGTGGGGTCACAGTGGTGACAAAAAGCAAAGCCACCACTGATGGAGACAAAACCTCAGAGAGGAGCCCAGATAAATACTTGAAATCAGACGCTTAATGGCCACGATAACTCAAGAGTGTCGGAGAGGAAACATTTTGTTAAACAAACAGTATGCTGTCTAATTGCTGTGTTCAGTCATCTGCACAGCTTATCACAGCAACTTTTTCTGATGCGAAGATGGAGTGAGTTAGGCTGCTCTGGGCATTTTTTGTTGTTATTATTATCTGTCACAGTATAAACAGAAAGTTTGAGGACTGCACATAGAGAAAAGAGATGCCATCTGATGTACTAATGTTAGGAGCCAAAACAGCTTGCATGCACGTTCAGATGCAGAGCTTTCTTTGCTTGGAGCGGTCTTCCTATTGAAAAACTTGTTATACTATTACGATGGCAACATAAATTTTTGCTCAAAGTCATTTAAGAAGCTACTAGATGAGTATAAACAAAGGGCTTACTTGTTCAAGAGGTCATCCATACTTTTCCTTATAAACTGTCCACTATTAATAATTTCTTTTCAGTGTGTACAGAGGCTACATATAAAAGGAAAATCATGTAGACAAGTTAAGAAGAAGACAGAAAACAAAAAAGGGGCGAAACAAGCTGCCAAGAAACAAGGGAAAAAATGTGGTGGTTTCTCTGAAGCAGATACTCACGTGCTACAGAGAAGTTATTTAAGGGGGTTTCCAGCTGGTCAACATCTTGCGGTCGCTCTTTGTAGCCAATGAATGTACCATCACTCTTCAGGAGAAAATACCTTGGCCTCCAGGTCTTGATGTATTCTCCTGATAAGAAAAAGAGGTTGAAAAGCATTGTTGAGTATCAAGAGAAAATTAAATAAACAATGTGTGACAAACAAACACATGGCTCACTTTTTTTTCTGCTTTTGCAGTCTCAAAAAGCTAAGGAATACAGCTGTTTTGTTTACAGTGTGAATGCTTAATTGCAAAAACACTTTCAATTTCTCTTTTTACATTACTCCTCAGTGGTATAACCCATTTCTAATTACTATGCTGTTTACTAGAGCCCCCTGACATAACCAGCTTGTTGTAGTCTCCTTCAGTGTGGATCAGTTGCAAAAAAAACCAGAATGTCAGTGACGTCTGGTTGTGACCTTGATACATTAGGAGATAATTGTGCGCTAGTTTGATTAACTTCTGACCAATACTGCAGGAGTGGTGATTCTTGTGAATTGTGGATAAATGGACAACAGATGCCTAACCATGGCATGAGCTCATCGGTTCCTCTGTATGATGAACCAGAAATGCCGTTTTCAGTAGTTGTAAGTAGATGTGGGAATCACCAGAGGCCCCACGATATGATATCATCACGATACTTAACTCACAATTACTATTGTGATTTTAAATATTTTGTAATATATTTTGTATTGTAACAGCATATAGGGATTTATCACCTTTTCTAACTGCAAATGTCCCCAAA
Source organism: Etroplus canarensis (assembly GCA_015106775.1). NCBI lineage: Eukaryota > Metazoa > Chordata > Actinopteri > Cichliformes > Cichlidae > Etroplus > Etroplus canarensis. The sequence continues at coordinate 2,786 of VUQH01043466.1, read as the reverse complement.
GTTAAATCGTGTCAACATAGGTTTTATCTAATAATATCTTCCTCTTTCGGCTGCTCCTGTTAGGGGTCGCCACAGCGGATCCTTTATAAATCCGCATATTTGATTTGGCAAAGTTTTTACGCCGGATGCCCTTCCTGACGCAACCCTCACCATTTACCCGGGCTTGGGACCGGCACTAGGAGTACACTGGCTTGTGGGCCCCTGTGGCTGGTTTGTTTTATCTAATAATATAAAGTTCTCTATTTGTTCCTCTCACTTCATTTTACTGCTGCAAACTAGGATTGTCAAATAGGTAAACTGACCGTTATTAAAACCTGTCATAAATAACAACCTGAACTGCATTACATCACATGTATTTTGAACAGTGCAACTTGCACAATGAAAGTTATGCAGCACTTTTGGCAACTGAAAAATTAAAAATAGATGTAGAAAGCCTGTACTGTTCTAGTAATAACATTTTCAATTTGTACCTGCGATTTATATAGTAAGATATCGATTTTTGGCATTCCTGTGTCATTACAATATTGCCACCTGGTATGTCCTCTTCTCAACATTCATTTGTGGTGTAGAAATTCAGGGAACATTCAAAATAAACAAAAAGCCTGCTCCAACTTGTCCCTGCAGTGAGGTGATGGCAAATTTTACAAGGAAGGAAAATGGAAAAAGTGGTCTACTTCAGAGAGATTAAAAAGCCCCACATTTTAAAATATATGAAATCTTAAGAATCCTGGGAGAAGCAGAAATAGGACCATACTTGTAGCACAAAATGAGAGAAAGAAAGATTCAAACATATTCTTCCTACGGGGAACACTCTTTAGTTTCAGTGAGCATGCTGCCTAGGGAGAGTGTGCAGGACAAACCATATGATTCCTACTTGCTTGGTGTGAATTGTGACAATTAGTTGTGCTATTGTTACATGGACACAGTCAGAGAGCATACAGACTTTGCACCAAGAAGCTGGCAGGATAAAAATCTGCAAAACTGTGATCAAACTGCATAGGACATTCTCACATGCACCTCTGTCAGGTAAAGCTGCTCTGCATGTGTAAAAACAGCTTCACAATTAAAACTCTGTAAATTACTTCTGTAACTATCCTTAGCCTTTTTAGAGTTTCATACTTGTTTTCAGACACAGCTGTTTCTCATTTAAGTGACTTTACTAGAAACAACTTCTCAAATTCAAAAGTTTTGTATCAATTTACTGAAAGGACTGATGTGTATAATATGCATAGTCCAACTTTACAGCTCCTATCAATCTTTTCCTAACTCTAGCACCGTTTGCCCAAACCTCAATTCAGTTTTCAAATGAAACTTTCCACGATCCTCATTTTCTAGACAACAGCCTTAAACTCAAGCCAAGCATGTCCATCCCATTCACTTAGACACACTGGCATCCCACAAATGAATCTCTCTTAGGCAGACAAAACTCAATTTATTCCGGTGATGCTTCAGGAAATGTTGCGCCAGATGTTGTGCAGACGGTGAAAAAAAAATAGCTTACATACCATAACAAGGCAGTGGCACACAGTGGAGTGGAACTTGAATATTTATACAGGAAAACTGTAATTTATTTTTAATTACGGAGTTGCATATTAACCCCATGCAGCGCCATACCAAGCTGTCCTTAATTGCCCCATTTCCTCCAACACAGAAGCGTGGGGTGTGTGTGTGTGTGTGTTTGTGTGTTTGTGTGTGTGTGCGTGTGTGTGTAAAGAAGTAAAAGATCTATCATATGAGCTTCTATTATCCTCCTTCAAACACACACTTCTGAGTGATGAAACTGATAACAGATTAGACAGTGCAGAGCAAACATCAGCATGTAATGTCTACTCTATTTAGTGCGCAATCTTATAAAATATTTAAAGAAATCATATGAATTATTAAAACTGACTGAATGTCATTTTTCTAGATTTGTCACGTGACATGTCAAAATTAATAACTTCCCCTTCCTGGTCCTTTTCTGCATTTTCTAATAAGAATGTATGTAGAAAGTTGAATGCAGTCACTGCGATGTCAGCAAGTGGTTTGCCGAGTCCTGTTTTTGAAGACTTCAGTTGACTGTTCTGACCGTTGCAACACTGCATGCTCATATAGTAGGTCTGCCTTAAAGCAAAACCCATTTTATTGTGTTTTTTTTACTTTAATGGGGACCATAATTTGCAAAAATCAACATCATGGTATATTCAATGTGACTTGAAACTAGTGATCAATATGTTAAACTCGTCTGGAAAGTTTGTACTGGGGTCATGAACCAAAAGACAAGGGCTACAGTGGGTACGGAAAGTATTCAGACCCCTTTAAATTTTTCACTCTTTGTGTCATTGCAGCCATTTGCCAAAATCAAAAAAGTTCATTTTATTTCTCATTAATGTACACTCAGCACCCCATCTTGGCAGAAAAAAAACCAGAAATGTAAAAATTTTTGCAAATTTATTAAAAAAGAAAAACTGAAATATCACATGGTCATAAGTATTCAGACCCTTTGCAGTGACACTCATATTTGACTCACATGCTGTCCATTTCTTCTGATTCTCCTTGAGATGGTTCTGCTCCTTCACTGGAGTCCAGCTGTGTTTAATTAAACTGATTGGACTTGATTAGGAAAGGCACACACCTGTCTATATAAGACCTTACAGCTCACAGTGCATGTCAGAGCAAATGAGAATCATGAGGTCGAAGGAACTGCCCAAGGAGCTCAGAGACAGAATTGTGGCAAGGCACAGATCTGGCCAAGGTTACAAAAGAATTTCTGCAGCACTCAAGGTTCCTAAGAGCACAGTGGCTTC
>VUQH01043465.1:0-12201 GCA_015106775.1 Etroplus canarensis | reverse complement strand
GGAGGGGTGGGGTGGGGTGGGGGGGGGGGGGGGGGGTGGTTGTTGGGGGGGGGGGGGGGGGGTTGGGAGGTAGTCAGAGTTGTGTTTAAGGTTGGTGGGGTGCTTGTAAAGAGTAGAAGCAAGGGGACACAGAGGTTTGGGGAACAGTCAGCCTGTCAAATGTGTGCAGTCAACTATGTGAAGATATGAGCTGGTAGATGAGCAGAGAGAGAGAGACATCATGAGAGGACAGCTCAGCTTCTTTCATTCTGGTGCACATCAGCACCTTGGAGAGCACTCTAATGTTCCACTGTGTGTCTAGTGCCACCATGAGGCTCAGCACAGAATTGCAACAGTAAACCTCCTACACTCAGGCACACAAATGAATATACATGTGGAGGCGAGAGGGTTGTTGGGCGGTCAAGAGGGTCCGAATGTGCTGTCTGTGCATGTGTGGGTTGTAGGTGGACATCATGGCGGTGCGATCTGTCCACAGATGGATTGTCTCAGCGTGGGCCTGTTGTGACTCACAGTCTCCAATCTTAGACACCCCCAACATCCATTTATGTCAATCCTTCTGTCTGTCTGTGTCACATCATCTGTCTCTCTGGTATATCTGCAAAGAGTCCTGTCTGTCTGCCTGTCTGGAGAGAGTGTGTTGAGACAGAGGTGTTTGCTCCCCAGGGTATGTATGGGTCCTCCCCCTTCTGCTGTTAGCTTCCATTTTCTCAGCTTCTGTCCTTAAATTTTTACTTAACCTGCCTGGCTTTCTTCTTCTGGTTCTTTTTGTTTCTGTCTCTCTTTCTGTTTCTCTCCACATCTCTTGCATTATGTTAATGGTGCTCTGGGATATGTGTAGGTAAAGGCCCAGAGACAATCTTTGCTGGGTCGAGCCTCAATGATAATGAGTGGCACACGGTGAGGGTAGTCCGGCGTGGCAAGAGCCTCAAACTCACCGTGGACGACCTGCAGCCTGTTGAAGGTAACCACAGCAGCCTGACCTATCATTTTTCACCATAAAATGACAATCTTTCCAGGTCTAAAGCTGGAGTATAGACATCTATCTGTACTCTCTGTATGTTCCCTTTCTTTTACATCAATGGATATAATGTTTTAAGACCAACATTAAGGATTTAATTTCTTTTTAGAGAACATCTGTACCTGTGTAAGTGAAAACAATCATTCTGCATTATGACGGTGATCATTACAGTGCACAAGTATTTACATTTGTAATAGCCTGTCTTTCAGTGCTGAAATAAACAGTACTATTAGTTTTAGTGTTAAACAGTTCCACCTGAAAGCCAATTTTCCAAAGCCCTCACCTCTGAAGTTTACCCCCGCCACCAGGTCAGATGGCGGGTGACCACACCCAGCTGGAGTTCCATAATGTGGAGACAGGCATCGTGACGGAGAAACGCTTCATGCCAGCCGTCCCCTCCAATTTCATCGGCCACCTTCAGGGCCTGACACTGAACGGCATGCCCTACATTGACCTGTGCAAGAATGGCGACATCGACTACTGCGAGCTCAATGCTGTTATTGGTTATAAGAGCATTGTGGCAGACCCTGTCACCTTCCGCTCCCGCTCCAGTTTTGTCACGCTGCCCACGCTACAGGCCTATTACTCCATGCATCTGTTCATGCAGTTCAAGACAACATCCCCAGACGGTCTTATTCTCTTCAACAGAGGAGACGGCAATGACTTCATAGTGGTAGAGCTGGTTAAAGGGTGAGCAGGACAATAAACTGTGTGATATTTACCTTTCATTACACAAGTCAGTGCATCCTCAAATGGAAATGGAAATTGATTACTATGCCATTTTATTTGTTTATGTTAATGTTTTTCCTGCGGAAATTAATAATTTAAGATTTTTCTTGATGAACAAAAAAGAAAATTCTTGACTTTAAGGTTGAAATGGGCTGTTAGGTGTAGGATATGTATAATGCACAGGTCACTCAGCTCCTTTTTTTAATCTTGTAATTAAGCTTCTAGAAGACAGATAATGCCCTGAAGTGGCTGACCCTGTGTTGTTCTTCATCACAAATACAATTCATTTCCCTTTTCTCTTCTCATTTGTTTAATCCCATCCTCTCTCTTTTTCTTTTTCCTTCTCCAGCTACCTTCATTACATCTCTGACCTGGGCAATGGAGCACACCTGATCAAGGGCAACTCAAACAGTCCTCTTAATGACAACCACTGGCACAATGTCCACATATCCCGAGACACAAATAATCTCCACACGGTCAAGATTGACACCAAAGTCACAACGCAGACCACCATGGGTGCAAAGAACCTTGACCTAAAGGGTATGCAAAAATACAGGCATTCCAAGACAGTTACAGGAGGTGAAGCAAGATAAAGGGATACTCATGAAGATGTTTGATGTTAGGGAAGTAGACTTATTAACTTCATTAATGAGTATTAGCATAAAAGACTCATAGGGCCTTTATGTAAAACTAGATTTGTACCAGCAAATTTTTTCTAATCAGCTTAAATAACGAGTTTAAACACAAATTAGCTGTTCTGTGTGGGGGTTGTGTGTCAGAATATTTAGATGGAGGTGTTTTGTTACCTTAAACAGTGCCAGACTAGTTGTAGCCCTCACTTCCAGTCTTTATAGTAAACTAGTTCAGTCAGACAGCTCACGTTAGAGCTGATTTATTACAGCAGCAGAATATAGCTTGGCATCCCTTCTCTGAGCTCATCACAATTGGGATGTGATGAATAAATATCCCCTCCAGAGCCTGCAGGTAAATGCCGGGTTGGTGGGGCAGGGTTAAAAACAGCACACTGTGATGCAGGCATCAGCAGCACTGACATGTCAGAGAGACAGGAGGGAAATTTGGGAAATTGGCTGGGTATGTTTGGCGTATGACATGAGGACAGTGAGTGTCGCAGCGCTGATCCAGTAGTCTGCCTAAACTAGCTTCCAGGCTTCACTCCATTTAACCAGCTTCTGGTGGTAGCTTGCTTATTACCATACGGACATAAGAGTGGTATCTTTTTTAAAGTCTAACTCTAATTAAGAAAGCAATTAAACACTTTTACCGGAAAATTAATGGGCAACAGCATGCATAATCAATTAATCTTTTGTAATTTATTAAGCAAAAGTACCACTTCTAAATTCTCATTGGTACTCTATCACTGCTAACTAAATATATCTGGGTTTTTTGCTACTGGCTGGTTAAACACTTCAAAGGCCACCGTCTCATGGAACTTGTGATAGGCCTGCTATGCAATTAGATCAGTCGATCTATAAAGAAAAGGATAATTCATTACATTCATATTAGTGATAAAAACAACAAAGTTCGTGCTTGGTTTGTAAAGCTGCCATTCACTTTGTTGCTCCTCGACAGGTGATCTGTACATTGGGGGAGTTTCCAAAGAGATGTATCGAGACCTGCCTAAGCTGGTCCACTCCCGTGAGGGATTTCAGGGTTGCTTAGCAACAGTCGATCTGAATGGACGGCTCCCGGACCTTTTGGCTGATGCCTTGGCAACCATGGGACAAGTGGAGAGAGGTTGCGAAGGTGAGGTGCAAACGGAGCAGCAGATCTGCTCCAGCTCCGTGTCCCGACTGCTTTTTTCTTTCAGTTTTCATTTAACTCATGCTTTCTGTTATTAGCATAACCCACTAACCCAGCTCTTGGCTTGTTAGATGTAAATTTTACTCTCTTACTTTTCATCTTCTCCTCAGTCTTTCTGCATTGTGTTTTCTCTCTCTGTTCCACTTTTTCAGCAGTTCACAGGCATCTGTGTGCATTGACTAACATCTAACTTAATTTGCTTGTTTGCTTTTTTGTTTGGCTGACAAAAGTTACATTGATGAAAGCTGACTTGCAAGGTATATCGCTTTGTGTGAGCATGTAAGCGACACGTGTGTGAAGCTGGGAATTGTGTGTGCGAGTGTGTATGTGTGTCTGTGCGTGTGTGTGTGTGTGTGTGTGTGTGTGTGTGTGTGTGTGTGTGTGTGTGTGTGTGTGTGTATGTGTGTGAAAAAAGAAAGGAAGGAATAGAAAGAGTGAAGGAAAGAGAGCTTAAACACAATCCTTTGCCTGCCACACGCATTACCCCCTCCAGTGTGTGATTCTCTCACCCCCTTCTCTCACTGTAAGGTTCTTAGGGCCTTCCTTAACTTTTAATAAGAGTCTTTAATAAGTCCCCAGATCATGGCTTGGTTGGTCAGGGCTTCTATTTCAACACAGCTCTGCTTAATCTCACTCTAAAATAGAGCTGCTCCCTCCTTTCTCTTCCCCTTCTGCCTCCTTTCTGCCATCTCTGTATTTCTCCATGAGATTGTTAAAGTATTTAATAAACTTTGGAGAGATCAACAAAGGTTGAATCGACCTCTGTGGTGTGTGGGAATCTAAGCAGTCTCACAAAGGTGTGTGTGACTGGGAATATCATAGGTTTAATACTATTAAGGAGGATCATCAGGAAGGTTGTGGGACGAAATATGGATGAATGTGAAATGTGGCAAAAATGTGAAGTCAGAATTATGTAATTTTGAAATTTAATATGATAATTTTCCCTCCAGCCATTGCTATATTTGTCTAAACTAATCCTAAACCTCACCTTATCCAAAACCTAGTCTAAGTCTCAAACCTAAGCCAAGTCTTCACCCTGAAATTTAATGACTTGCTTTATGTGGACTTGCTTTCTTGTCCATAAAATGAAGTCAGCATTGTTAATCCAAGTACACACACATGCAATGAATTGTTAAAGCAGCTTTGAAAATATGTAGTCTTGCAGTTGCCAATTTGTATGGCTTGTATGGTGATGCTGTGTTGTGTCTCTGTGTCATACTTAAGTCAGTCTCTTTGGCCTACTTAGGCATATTGTAAGTAGCACACTGTGCTGCTACTCCTTTCCCTGTGGACTCAGGCTGAATAATTGAGTGGTGCTGAGGCAGGGTAATAAGCTACATTGCCACTGTAATAACCTGCTGGACAATGTGTGAGTGTGCGCTCATGTTGCCTGGGTGCGGTAATGACTGCTATTACTCGGTGGCTCGGAAAGCAGACAGACATTGTTTAAGGAACCAGACATGTTATGTGAGCATATGTGTTTTAGTGTCCTCTGTATACAGGCTACTTTACAGACACATTATCAGTTTTGTTATCTGTCTTGAATGAATCACTCACAGGTTTCTTCTGTAAATTTCATGCTGCTCTAATCAGTTTTATTCCCCACACAGTGATTCCCTGTTAATATTTGTTGCGTTGTGTTATGTATTCATTCACTTTGTAATGCCATGATGTTATTTTCTATGTACGGTAACTGGTCAGATCACATGAATTCTTAGATTTACCTCAAATCTCTCCACGAAACAAACTTAAAATTAAAGTAATGATAATCAAATAATTTTTTTAGCATTCAGATTTGTTATATTTACATCCACCACACCATCTCTGTTACTTTAGTTTCTTATACCGTGTACAAAAGCCACCCCTCATTTCTTTATATTTTGTTTTCATAGAACCAGACTTTCTTGTAATTTTTAAAATGGTCTTGAGTGTAGAGCAGAGTAGAGTAAAACTTTAATGTTCTCATGGGGAAATTTGTTTTGCAGGCAGTAGTCCAGCACAATATATACATATATACACACACACATACGTATGGTACGACGTACAAAAGCTAATACTGGATCCAAGTGTATGACACTATTACTGTAAATAATGAAGGAGAGGATTCAAATTTTGATTAAAAGAACAATAGCAGATGGAACGATTGACTGTTAGTGTTAATTAACAGAGCAGTAGTTCTTCAGGCTTTCTGGTCATTCAGAGTTTTTCTTTTTGACTTTGTCTGCTTTTTCACTCATTTTCAGTCCAGTCCTTCTATCTGACCATTTTCAGATAAATTTTTTTTCCTGTTTGTTAACCCACTTAACACTACCTTTGAATCATTTAAGCACAAAAAGGCACTTAACACAAGGGATGAACCAATGTTGTGTCTGCACATAACAGACAGCTTACCAGAAAACAATTAAAAATTCTATCTTTAGACACTTTGTTAATGGTAGCCTGTCACCAAAGCACATAATTTGTTCCCATTTCTTGAAAAATGGTCTCAGAGGAAGGGTGGTTATCAAGAAGCTATTCATAAGGAAGGGGAACAGGGAGAAAAGGTTGATATATGCCAAATTACACAAGAACTGGACTGAAAAGTAGTGACAGCAGGTCTTATAGCCTTCTGACCTTAACATTATTGAAGCAGTGTCTTCAATATCTGTTCAATATTTGTTCCATCATCTGTCATCTTGACAGATGATGGAACAAAATGCAGACAACATCCAAAGAAGAGTGGAATGTCCTTCAAGAAACCTAGAGAACTAGTCTTGAAGACAGCCTAAAGAAATGATTGAGTTCAAGTTAAATCTCATAATTTTTGTGCATCCCACTATGACCCAATTGCAAAGGTGCTTTTGTTACCTGAAGGAACAGTTTTTATAACCCAAATTTTTTTCTCTACCCATTACTGTTTTGCTTCATCCTTTTCCTTTTGGGTGTGTATATCTGAGAAATACCTCCAACTGCAAAATGGTACACACATCTCAGCAGTTTTCCCCGCTGACAAGCACCAGTATCACTCTACAGCTGAGTGAACCCCACCCCTGCTGTAATCTCAAACCAGCATCACTTAGATCCCATAAATTCTTAATGCACATTCCTAAACCTGAAATACTTCAAAACCACCCTCAAGTTTCAGTCTGCTCGGTCCCCTTTTCATCTGTCTCTCTTTGGAAGACAGACTGATCGGCTGGTTATTTGATTGATTTCTTGATTCTACTTAATAATTTAAAAGTAAGTGATAAACAAATTCAGGTGCTTAACAGATACTATACATCACTTCGCCTGATGCCTCCATCCTTCCTTCTTCTGCTTTGTACCTTTCGCAGATGAAAGCAATGCCTCCTGGTTACTGAAACTTGACAAATCAGAGGGAGAGTGGAAGAAAAGCCATTTATCACAAAGTTGGAGTTGACAACAGTTTTTTCTGCAGTGTTGTGCATAGGTGAGTGTTTTTTTCTGCTGGCTCAGTGTACACTTTGAAATACACATCTCTTGCTGTTGTACTTGATGTGCATATGAGAATGTGTGTTTGAACAGTTTTCTTTTTGTCTTATATGCAACAGTCTAGTGCAGACAGACATGCAGACATTTCTTCTTGGCAACCCTGTCTTTCTCCTTTTGTCAGTCTGTCCATGTCTCCATTTTGATTCTGACATTTATCCACCATCCCACGTTGACAACCAATATAATACTCTGTCATTCAATCACCTTGTTGCTTGGCTTCGGTCGCTCTAACAGAATCACCCTATTACCCAACTAACTAACTTGTGATATCATGGACACATACACACACACTTTGAGTTTAAGCTGTCTGTGTGATGGATGTGCCCTCTCAGACAGAACTGCTGTGTGTTGCATCTCAACCTTCAGCCTCACCTTCAGGCTATTACCAAGGCAATGCTATGTGTGTGGAGACGGAGAGTGTTTGATCGGCAGTGCTTTTGCCAAAAATACTGTGCACTGTTTAAAAAAAATACACACACGGAAACACAGGGAATCTCCCCCTTCCACTCTCTCTGTGTCACACACATTCACACACAGGCTCCCAGTGGCTGATAAAGACCTTTTTGGCAGAGGCTCTCCTCTGTGCTGTGGGCTCATTAATGCTCCGAGTGTGTCCCTGTGACTGAGGACTAAGCCCTCAGCCCTTATCAACAACACCAGGCCTGGTCGGCTATGCACATACACACCAACGTGCTCAAAAATAGACACACAATGGATTATGAAGAGTGTGGATAAGTTGCCAACATCAGCTCAGATATCCCCTTACAGGACAATGACAGACACCCCCTCTTCCATTCCACTGTCACAGTCATGGATAGCGTGTTTGTGGTTAAGGGTTGGAGGGGAAGTGGATATGACCGCTTTCCAATTGATCCATTTGTATTTGTTGATCCATCTGTACACAGTTGCTGTCATGGATAGGTCAGTTTTGTGATTGCATGTTGGGTGTGTCATTTCAACTTATGCTTACTCTCCTTGTGAGTACTGTTTGTTTCCTTTAGCACACACACAGATGCTCACACAAACACAAACTGTGTAGTTATTTGCATATTTATTACTGTGCTGCGCTTGTGCTCCACAAATTGATATAGTGTGTGTGTGTGTGTGTGTATGATTAACTGGGTGTTGGTGCAGACTAATGTTACAAGCCTGGTTCAGTGAGGACAGTGTGGACAGATGTTGGTTTATAGCTGTTTCAGGTTGGCCCTATCTGTTCAGCTTGGTATTGATAATTATAGTTATTGCTATATCCAAAGAACAGCAGAAGATGAGTGATGTGAGTGGCACCCACTAGCTACCATCATACACCCATCTCAACAACATGCATATACCTGGGCAGACTTAAGGGACTTATAACCATCTTTTTTTAACATGATGATATGGCATCCCATTCTAAAGGCATTAGCGGCATTAATAAGGATCTGATCCCCCCTTTGCAAAAGCTTTCAACTCTTCTGAGAAGGCTTTCTATTAGATTTTGGAGTGTGCATGTGGAAATGTTTTGCGCATTCATCCAGAAGAGCATTTGTGAGGTCAGAGACTGATGTCGGATTAGAGGGTCTGGCTCGCAATCTCCATTCTAGTTCATCCCAAAGGTGTTCTATAAAATTGAAGTCAGGGCTCTGTGTGGGCCAGTCAAGTTATTCCACGACACACTCCTTCAACCATGCCTTTATAGAACTTGCTTTGTACACTGGGGCACAGTCATGCTGGAACAGAAAAGACTGTTCCCTCCATGTTGGAAGCGTAGATTGTCTTAGTAGTTAAAAGCATTAAGATTTCTCGTCACTTGAACATAGGGGCTCAGACCAACCCCAGAAAAACAACACCACAGCATTATCTCTCTTCCACCAAACTTTACAGTTGGCACAATACAGTCAGACAGGTACTGTTCTCCTGGCGTTTGCCGAACCAGACGCATCCAGCAGACTTCCAGATAGAGAAGCATGATTTGTCTCTCCATAGATCACATTTCTGTGGCATACTTTACACCACTCCATCCAGTAATTAGCTTTCCTTAGTGATGTAAGGCTTGCATGCAGCTGTTCAGCCATGGGAGCCCATGTCGTGAAGCTCCTGGCACACAGTTTTTGTGTTGATGTTAATGGCAGAGGAGGTTTGGAACTCTTGCCAAAGAGTCAGCACTATTCTGCTGACTCTTTGGCAAGATCTGTCTCATTACTCGGGGACCCTGTAACATGACATGATCTGCCACTTTGTGCTGTGATTCTTGAACGCTTCCACTTTGCAAAAATACCAATTACATTTGATGGAGAAATATGGTGAAATGGTGGAAGAAATTTCAAGAACTGACTTGCTGCCAAGGTGGCATCCTATTACAGCACCATGCTCGAATTCAGTGAGTTCTTTAGAACTACCCTTTCTTTTGCATATGTTTGTAAAGGCAGACTGTATAGATAGGTGCTTGATTTTATAAACCTGTGGCAATGGGACTGAATGAAACACCGGAATTGAATGATTATGAGGTGTGGCCCAATACTTTTATCCATATTGTGTATTTTCTTTGCCAGATAGCTCCCTGGTGGGTCTCGCATTCTACAGATGGACTCCTACTCCATTGTGTTGGACTGCAACTATTCATGGTAGACTTTACATGGCTCTGCAGCCTCAGTGAGCTTGGAATAGTGTCACATGTGAACCAGTTCTCCTTTAGTACAAGATGGGCAGGGATGGTGCTACTGTAGCTGTTCAGGAGCAGTTGAACTTTCATAAGCAAGGGGAATGTTTAGAAAAAAGCTCACTTTGGATTATGTCCATTTCTTAGATAAAATAATTGAATCAACACATCTTAAAAAATGCTGAAATGAGTCACTAAGTACACTTTGGTTAAAAGACCTCTGCAGGGCCTTTCCAAGCAAAGTCTGCTTGTAGGAAACACTGTACTGTTGTTACCACAGTTCCAGTTTTAAAAAGTGGATTATTAAAGAGTTAAGTTTTCAGAAATGCTATGCTACAGCTGAATGTTCAAATTGTGCGTTTTAATAAATGTTATCACACATTTTGAGTGGATTTTATTTGCCCAAGGGTCATGAACATTGTTCCGTTTATTAAAGCCCTCCAAGCAAAACAATGCATATTACCAAAATTGATGTTGTTGTTTTAACAACAGCTTCACAATTCTTTTACATCTCCACGTTTTTGAGCCTGAAGCTTTTTTTTTAAGGTGCAGGAGACTTGTCTCACATCAAGTCCCTATTTTTTCTTCTTCTCACATCTGAAATGACTCTCAGAGCAGCAGATGTAGAATTTACAACACACAAAAACGCACTTTTTCAGGTTTTTAATCTTAGCTCTATATACAAGAGAACAAGTGAACTGGATGTCCTCTGGTGGGTTCAGATATAATCACGCTGAAAGGCAGCCAGTTTAGCTTGCGGCGCTTGATAATTGGTTGACCTCAGAACCACTCCAACTCTTTTTGAGGTTTTGATATTTTACAGCTGATGCTAAAATGCAAACGGCTGGTACTAACGATGGTTCTCCCTGCTTTGCTGTCTAATTCATCAGGTTATCCTCCTAGATTTGGAACAGTCAGGCGTCTGGCCTCTTACTCACAGCTATGTTATGATTAATATGGCTCATTAATGACTGCATCTTGGGCCTGGAGAGATGGAGAAGGAGAAAGGGTAGGTTTTGAGTGAGAAACAGTGGAAAAGCTCCATCAGTGATGTAACACTTAGAGATGGATTGAACTTGAAACGCAGTCTGAAATTACAGTTTGCCGGATAATTGTTGTTTATATTATTTTTTGGACACTGCAGATTTTGGGGAATTTGAGTATCTGCTTTTGTCTTGAGTGGGCAGGACGTGGTAGTCTATGTGGTGTGTGTGTATGTTTTATGTATTTTTGTGACTGTATCCCTGGTGTATCTGGTGCATGCATGTGTTCCTTTTTTCTGTTAAGGGAATTGAGAAGCATCTTTTTAATTTGGCCTATAATTGAATTTGGCCCGTGGGCATGCCATAATCTTCAGAGAGATGGAGCAGATGAGAAGGGGACTGGAAGAAATGGCAGAAAGAAGGAGAGGGGGACAAGAGGAGAGACAACAGGGAGTGGGAGAAGGTGGAGAAAGAGGAGGTAGCATATGGATGGAAGATGAGAAAATGTATAAGAGGAGGAAGGGGATGGGGAGGACACAGCATTGCATCCTCAGTCATCTGTGAGACTTCATAAGTACTGGTTGCATGGGCGAGTGGCTGGCAGTCAAGTCAATATGACATATGAATATTGCAGGAGCCATTCTCTCGCCTCCTGCCCTCCTCAATTATTAACGTCTGGCTCAGAGTTGGCTCAACTTTTACTTGAGGCATTCCTCCCCAATACTCCTGAAAATGAGTGAGAAACACAGACAGATGGACAAACAGACATAAAGACAGCAGAAAAAGACGACAGCCTGGTAGACATGGCGGGACATGCAGACATTGTTGATGGAGCACAATTTATTTATGCAGAAAACATGGACTTGATTAGCACATTCCAAAAAGTCCAAAATAAAGTAAAGGGCTTTAGCACTAGTCATGCACATGGCTACCCTGCCCAGGTCATTGTATCTTGAGGCAACATGTTTAATAACAAGATGTCTGTTACACTGCACATTCTCCAATGTGTTAATATTAAATATTTTTGCATAAGAAATTAGAAATTTTGCCCTTTTAAAAAATCAACAGAGGGTAGTTGTGTAAGGGCAATTTGCATGCATTAGATTCAAAAACCTTATTGCAGCACTTTTGAAATTGCCAAAATATTAGGATGTGACCACAGAACCATCAAATGTTTTGTTGCAAATACCCCAAAGGGGTCGGAAGAAATATGTTGAGAGAAAAAGACGCAAATGAACTGCCAAAGATTTGAGAAGAATCAAACATTAAGTTACCAGGAACCCATTATTCTCCAGTGCTGTCATATTCCAGAACTGCAACCTACCTCAGAAGCAGAAGGTGTTCAGTGCTCAGAGACATGGCCAAGGTAAGACAGGCTGAAACCTGACCACCACTGAACAAGACGCATAAGTTGAAATGCCAAGACAGGGCCAAGAAATATCTGAAGACAGATTTTTCAGAGGTTTTATGGACTGATGAGATGAGAGTGACTCTTGATGGACCAGATGGATGGACCCATC